>JAJTUO010000249.1:0-29591 GCA_021399455.1 Flagelloscypha sp. PMI_526 | reverse complement strand
ATTTCGCTCTAATTTCTTTGCCTGCACATTTCCTTCCACACTTCAAATGCTCTCCTCTTGGCTAACGTGGTGGACAATTGCCTCGCCTTCTTGTAGGCACGCAATCGTTCCGAAGGGAGATACGCCATTGCATCAGGAACGATAACGTAAATAGATATTGTAATGCTGGTAGCACATGCAGCATTTTTATGCGACGCGTGTCTATCTTTCCATGCTCTGTAAGCAGCAACGGAGAGTTGGAATTGGTTCGGAGGGCAAAATCGGTTGCTTGCTTTAGAGAAAAAGGAATTAACAAACTGTTGGAGGGAGAGGCAGGTTGAATTTACCTTGCATTTGTCGCATTCTATCCATTCTCAGCCGCCACAGATTGAATGCCAACTTCAGTAGACGTCTCTTCTTAACCCGTTCGAGGAGACGACCTCCTTCTTTTGCTTTCCACACGCGTACAACAGCAACGAGCGATTCCGATCTTGTGCAGCCAAGTGTTCTTGGAGGCGTTCATCCAATGACTGTAATAGCAATCAATATGGAGAAAGATGTAAATACGAAGGGATGCCACCTCAAGACGTTGGAGAGCACCTTGCCATCGTCGGAACGCATGTTTACGAGCCAGATCATCCGCAGAAGCGTCGGCGACACGATAGTTGTGACTAGCATACGTTCATTTCACCACACAAGAACACAGACAAAGACTGACCTTCGATTTTGCCACACGAGTAGTGCATTTTGCAGAATACGGGAGTCGACATGATAACGGATCTTTGGAAACGATGTCGAAGACTTGTCATCTTCTGCCAATGGTCCCAGACGCGGAGTGCCCGCTCCCCAGAACCAGTGTGTAGAACTGGTCTGCTTGGATCTTCATCGTTCGCCTTTCTGTGCACGTTTCAGCCATTGGTGCAGCGCGGAAGCCGCAAGCTGGGCAGTATAATGACGATCAGCCTGCCAGAGCTGGTTCACCCTCATTCGCCATTGCCAAGCAGAGAGTATAATACGGTTATCTCTGTTTTTGAATATACGGTAGTTTTGACGAATAAGAGCCTGATAACGTGTTTTCTTAGTTTGTTTCCATCGTGCAAATGCCTGTCTAAGAAGTCTGCGATTGTGAATGTGGGCGACTCGCTCATAGAGAGCCAAGCGCTCGAGGGTGTTTTCTCGCCATTTCTGGAAGGCGGCCTCGCAAGAGCAGGTGTCCCTTGCAGCAGCGACTTGCATAACAGTCCGCTAAACAACGTTCAGTACCACGAAATTTTTGGGCCTACTTACTCACCTGAATCCAAAGAGCCCCTTGTTTCCAAACATCCCAACACCTTTCTGTCAAGCGGTCTTCATAGAATTGTACCGCTATTATGCCCTCGTCGCGTACAATTTTGACTTTCATTCCATGCTTCTTCCTCATTAGTACGCTCCCACGCCGCTCCTCTGATTAGAAGGCGGAATACGGGAAGGATCTGGAGGAGCAAGGAAGAGTCTCGTGGGGCGGCTTACAGGAAGCTTTTTCACGTGGAGAGAGGGTGAGCTAGAGGCAGTCTCAGTACCCCTCGGTCGTTGGACTGATACGAGGGCGGTTTGGGTACGGAGCACATCGTCGTCCGTCTGGTCAGACGCAGCATAGCGTCCAATCCTTCGTTGGGTGCGATGAGCTGGAGGGAAGAGAGGAATGTGTTGAACGATAGGTGCAGAAGGTAACAGTTCCGAATCGCCGTCGATGGAAGTGTCATCGAATTTGGAAGTCGCATGATATTGAGGGACGCGACTCGTAGTAGCTTCCGAAAAAGATCATCTGTCTCTTTCTGCGTGAGAATACTCCGGAGGTGAAGGAGGCGGAAGGTATATGCTTCTTTGGCTGAGAAGTGAGCGGTTTTTGACGCGACTTGACGCGAAGCCATCGCTGCTGCCACGTAGACTCCTTGATAAGACCAAGTTTGAGCAATTTGTCATAATAATATGTCTCTTGCGGGTCCAGTCCATGTTCCGTAAGCACTTCAGAGTACGGCTTGAAAATGGAGAGGAACGTGGTGGCAGCAGGGCCAGCACGTGCAATGACAGCGTCGAGAAGAGCAACATCATTCGCGGAGAGATTGCATAGTTGAGCAGGAAGGATGTCGGTTCCAATGAGTGAACTACTCAAATCCATCCCACGCGATCATCGTAGTGCGGGTTCAACAGATAGAAAAGTGTGACTGCGTCGGGGATACGTGGGTTCCATTGTTCTTTGACGGCATCCATGCCTCGCGCAGACGGTGCAGCTATCACCGTTCACTCGTACAATCCTTCAGATCGCAAATCATCCAGGAGCCAAGACATTTCTTTAGCGAGTAACCTTGTCCTTGGTCAGAATCAGTCTCTTTGGAACACACCATCAGCCGCGTCGAACGAGCTTCTCGGCCAAACCCAAGCAATTGTCTACGCGTTTCATCAACCACCCCAGTGTGAAGTTGTTGTAGAGTCAGAAAACAATGTTATCTTGCCATGGGGAACACCTCCTCTAGATGAGGAACTTTCGCCTAGTCTTGACGCGTTCCCATCCTCAGATTTTGCCTCCCTTATCCCTTCCATATTCGCTCATCAAACGTCTGTATCCCTACGAAACAAGAGACAGTCACTGCCTCGACATGATCTAAACCTCATCTCTTCCATTCCGTTAGTGAGCGTTTTTCACGACTCTTCCTGCCTGTGCGCTCACATCTCGGCAGCCGCATATTCACACTTCCCCGTACATTCCTTTGCTTCCATCTCCAACCGGTTCGCAATTTCCCGTGTATGCGCCCATTTTTTCGGCCACTATATCACCCATTCCACCGCAGTCCAGACGAGCATGGATAATTCCGCTCAGAGGCAAGCTACCAGCACCCTGGCAAGCTTCTTCCGCTGACATTTACATGATCCCTCTTCCTCTTCATCCCAGCGTTTCCGATTCAGAAATTAGGTGGAATCTGACCTGTGTAATCCAATTGTGGCGTTTTCTTATTTTCCTGCGCGATAAACACACTTTTGGGCCAATCGGCATCTCCTACCGTCCAGCTCTTCCTCCACGTTTAGACTCCGAACTTCACCTCTCCGGCCCTGACCTGCGACTTACCACACATTCTTTGAAGACCGCCGATGTTTTACACGTTTCCTTACGAGGCCAATACGCAATGCATTTTCGTACCGCATTGGACGAATGGGCATGTTTATGTCGACTCATCCCAGGGCGCACTTTCGTGCGAATCAGACCACTCACCGGAGCAAGACTGGCCCTCCTCGATGAAAGATCGGAAGGTGTTTTAGTGGCATGACCTCTCGCTATCCATCGAGGAAGAGAGTCAAATGTCAACCCTCTGATCGTAGAAGACCGTCATTGCCTCATTGTCTGCATGTGGTTTCAGGATCTCTCTCTCAGGACAGTTATATTCTCTAAGCCCTTCGCTTAGAGCTGCCAGGCTCTAGCCTCTAACTCCCTTCTTAGATACCCACTTCATTCCTACCTCAACGACACCAATGGCTACTCCAGCGCAGAGCGTCCTGGCCGTGGCACGCCTTTACCACTCCCCTCTCAACTCAACATCAGAGGATGACTGGACCTATTCCCAGCTCAAGGGCATTGCTTGCTTTGGGACCACTGTCCCCCTGAGCAATCCAGACGCAAAACCAGAATACTGGTTCCGTCTCTTCGACCAGTCAGACAATCGTCTACTTTGGATTTTCAAAGCACCGGCAGACATGGCTTACCGCGAGGATAAGCCCTTCTTCCAGACCTTCGAGGGTAGGGTATGTCCAAATCCTTTTTTACTCTAAATGTAACTTTATCTTACTCTCTATTGTTAGAGCCGTCGCTTTGGACTCCTCTTCGAAAGCGACGCAGACGCAACTAAATTTGCACATGTGGTTAAAACCAGCCTGGGTTCTATTCCACGTACGTTCACCTCATTCACTCGCCGCCTCTCTGGCTGACATAACTCATCCCCCTAGCGACCCGCCAACGTTCTAACTCTGGCGCAAGCAGCCTACGGTCGCTCATCTCAACACCTGATCCCAGCTCCTTCGTACACAAGTCCCATGTCGGCGTTAATCGTGGTAAAGTCGAAGTTTCCACCGACATGGATCCCATCTGGCGCCAGATCCTGTTCGACATGAAACGAGGAAGAGAAAGCTACCACGAACAGATGTCTTCTAGGGCTTCCTCCTCCGAATTGAGCAGGTCTCATTCTGCCAGGTCTGGACCTGGATCTTCTCTCTCCGTTAAAAGTTCGCCTGCCTGGGGTGCGAAAGGTACATAATTTCTTTTGTTTCTAATTAAGACCGGCCATGCTGACTTTAATCCAGAATCTCCCAAAACCTCCCGAATTTCTCGAGCCTTTACTGCTCTTAAACATCCCTTCCAGTCTTGGAGGGTGCGAGTATGACTCGCTTTAACTGAATCACTGACTCTTATGAATTTATTACTATGCTCATGCTCTTTCCGCCACATGGATTTATCATGCTGTTTCCCTCATCATTTTCTGCTTTTCTTACAATGTACTTTTCCCGCACGCAAACCACATCCAATTGTACTATTACCGGAACTCGTAAACGGCCAGACCTACTACATTCCACAGCAATTCCCGGACTCTAACTTGCATTTATTTGTATTATTAAATCACTGCATAAGCAGTGAAGAGAATGCCATTCGTATTCTATCAGAACCGAGTCAAGTCCCTTCCAAATATCCCTGCTTTTAATCAGCCAAGATTCCACGCAGAAAAACGCCTCGTCAACTTACAGTTCAAAAACCTAGACACGAGATATGAAACCTCACATCCTCAGGGGTGGTAAACGAGTTAAAACTCACCAATATACTGGAACAAGAATCTTATTCCTCGCACTCAACGTCATTGTGAAATATGCACTCCTCCAGAGCAGCCACGCAAGTCTACCGGTCTCTTGACTTACCCTCGTGTTATTGGAGCTTGGGCCATCGTAGATCGCTTTCCTGGAAACAGGGTCAGCGTTTAAACTATACGAATTAGATCGGATCGAAGAAGACGGAATACGTACCAATTTCCGATATACGCCAGAGATCCCTGTGAATGAAACTCAAATTCATTTGGGGAAGGTTTGCCCTTCACCAACTTGTTTAGCTTCTTGGTGAGGTATTTGGCTTGCTGATTGGCCACTACATGCCTCCTATGTGAGTCTGATGAAGAATAGGAAAATTGCGATGGATCGTACCTTGAGCTGTCGCTGGTAAAATCTGGGTGGTGTCAATGGACGCATCACCGATAACAAATACGTCCTCGTTTGGAGTGCCATCGTGTCGGAGAGCATTCAGGTGTTTGTCAACAGCGATTGATCTAGAAACGTAGAAGTTAGCATATCTGCCTTCACCATCCTTGACTAAATAGAAAAGGACCTTCCACCTCTCTCGTCTTTCTTCAGCTGAGAGATAGATTGAATCAGAGGATTGGGTGCGAGCCCTGTATTCCAAACGAGAAGACCGAACGGAACTGGGCGAGATCATATGAGGTCAACCGGATAGAACATGTGTTTCCTCTTACCTTCTCCCGATTCTCTCACAAACAACTTTCCCTGTAGGATCAAATGAGACGGGGCTCCGTCAAAGGTTACTCTCAATGCACTCACATGCTCTACCTTTTCCACATGATGTGAAGTAAGAACGTGAATGCCTTCTCGAGCGAAAGTCTTCTCAGCATATCTTGCCAACATTTGTCAGCTTTTCTTATATTCATTACAGGAGGGAAAAAAAAAAACAACTCACTGGACAAGGTTCTTATCGAAACTACCCAGAATGCTCGGTGCGACGTCGAAAAGAGATATTCGTGCCATCCGCGCGAGGCTAGGATAATGCTTCTTGATCTCTTCATGCAACAAGTCGTGCAGCTCAGCGGCAAACTCTGTCCCAGTTGGTCCACCACCTTCAACGAAATATTTTAGATATAGAAAAAGCATAAACACAACCTTGGAAACGCACCAACAATGCAGAAATGAAGCAAATTTCGCCTTTCCACGTCTGAAAGAAGCGGCGAGTTTGCCTGCTCGAAACCTAAAATTTTCTTTGAATATCAAACGGGGTGAAGGGTATGGGAAAGGGGGGGTATATACATTCAAGAATCCTAGAGCGAATCTTTCGAGCGTCTGCAATATCCTTCAAGAAGAACCCATGCTCTTTTACCCCGGGAACTCCAAATGTTTGGGAGTATGCACCGACAGCAATGACCAGTTTATCATACTCCAGTTTAAATGTTGAAGGATGATCACCTGGTGGAGGCGACACGGGCATCTATTGTGGAAGATGTTGGGGATGTGTCAATAGAATGAGGAGCGGAAAGACCCACGCATTCTATCGTCTTCCGTTGGAAATCTAGAGGAAAGGTTCAGCTTTATGGCACATCTTCAATAGAGGAGTTAGCAAACCTATGTTATCGCACCAAGCCTGGTAAGCTGTCTGGCAAGTTCAATAGGTACGCTAACCACGTCTGATTAGCGAGACTTCAGGCGTACCGCATCGGGAGTATAACGTCTAATCTATTCAGAATTAAATTGACAAGTCGAAGAGAATAGAAAACAACAACACGCACAGGTTCTATTGCACATCTAAACTCCAGTGTTCCAACTGAACACCTTCAGAATGCTAAACGTTAGCTTCTATTAAAGAATTGAAACACTTGGTGAACAGAGCCTACCCAGCGAGCAATGGCGTGAAATTGAAATGACTTGAGGGAGACACAATTGTCACGTCCCAAAGTTTTTTGTCAACCTTACGTAGAATCTCATACCCGCCCCAACCTCCACCAAGCAAAACGAGCTTTGGACGATGTCGTGTAGTACCAACAGTTGAAAAGGAATATCGAAGATAATTCTTCAAAATTACAGGCTTCCGAGCTGAGGCGAATACAGACAGCATAAATGGATCGAGAAAATATGGAGTTCATGGTGGTAATTTACAAGTGGCTCTTATATACATTCCGGTGCCAGCCGACTTCTCCCGCACGTGAAGGATGAACACGGTCCCGCGTCATTCCTACTCCATCGGAGTGTTAGAAATACAGCTGAAAAGCCTGTACCGCTTGAAATTCTGTCGGACAGTAAGGGCACTTTGCCCGGCTGGTTGAAGTGTGTTATTCGACGTCGGTATTCATTTGGAAGAGCGACTCACCCCCCAGTCTTGCTTAGGTTCTTGAGACTATCTGAGGAAATAACATGCCCACACGGGAGAATCTTGGGAGGGTTGTGAACAGTGGACTGTTCTTTCGAAACTGGGCAAGAAAAAATAGAATGATATCGGTTCTCCGGACGCAGTTGGATTTCGATCTAAAGCATAAGAGTCAGATACGTAGGGGAGATAAGCACTGGCAAAACGAACCGGGAGTTCTTCTCGTCGACTCCAATCACTCTTCGAATCACGGAGAACTTTCTTACCCTTTTCGATTCGCGAAAGAGCACCACCTCCGCCAATCTCGCTTACTACCTGCAGAGGGACCTGCCTACCCAGGCCAAGACTTGCGCAGTACACTTTTGCGAAGAGAGGTTGTAAATCTTCGTGCAAAGCGGGCGATGCCAAGTCCTTGTATCGTGAATTCTGCATCCTCTCGAGAGGTAAGTGGATAATGCATGCCATAAGGCGTTGCACGTCAGTTGGATATTGCTGCATGAATCGGCTCAAATGAGTCTTGGCGTATAGAATCGCTTCTCCGGGACCAGAAGAGGTTGGAGAAAGGAGGGTTCGAAGATACTGGGAGCGATGAAGGGAGAACTCGAGGCACGAAGATCGGGAATCTAAGAATTCTCTATTTTCAGCAACCCATCTATTCAAACAAAAATCAGCAGGCACACTGGCAGGGAGTGTAAGGTACAGACTGGAGCGCCGGAGCGGTGTCCTCATGCCGTAGAGCTTGCAGGATTTCGTGCAGCTGAAGAAACTTAGCACGGAGATGGGGTGATACATGCGTTCCAGATTCCTAATGTCTATTAAATACCAGAAATTTATTTGAGAGGACGTGAAAGTCGTACTTCGAGGAATGTTTGGGCAAGGTCGAATTCGCCTGTCCGGAGAAAGTGTAACGCAACTGTTCTATCGAGAGCAGATGAAGACTCTTTAGACGTAAATATGTGCGGATAGGATGGTAATGGAGAAGCGAAGGTCTGCTCTCTCCGTGAGCCTTTGAAATTGTGGGATATCTGGCTTACCATACCTTGTCGATAGTTTTTCCAACACGTGCCATTGAAGCATATATTTCTTTTTGCCTAGAATCTACATTCTTCTTGGTTGTTTCAAGGGTGTTTGCAAGCTGAAGGAGAGGGAGCGTAGGAAGATCCGAGTCGGGGGTATCACAAGTGTCCTTCAAACTCTGAAGACTGGCCAGCAGAGAATCTAAGGAGTCGTTTATTGGGGCGGACTTGCTTTTCTCTTTCGATGGTAGGCCAGTCACAAGATCTTCAAGACGCTGCAGCTCAAGGTCTAGAGCACGGAAAGACGCCATGACTGTTCGGTGCAAGTTGCATGCTCTTCGGTGACTCTGGGAGACTACTTCCATACTTTGAGACCAACCAATGCCACTGCCTGAATGGCATTTGGGCATTACGTGAATTCACGAAAACTTGTACTTTCAACTACACCTTGGTTCGCCCAATACTTCGACATTTAATTAACCTGAGTGACCTTGCTGATCACCTTCCATCGCAAACTAAATGTAAGCCAGTTTACACACTGTCCAAGACACAGTACCATGCACTGACATAGATTCAGAAGGGCTGAGAAAGAAACCATGACTGTTCAGAGCATTCCTCGGCGCATTGGCCGGTGGTCCGGGGATGTCCGTTGCCCTCATCACTTAACCAAGTCCCAAAAGGGAAATAGTCTTCACAGGCTGCTGAGTCAGCCTTCCATTTTCCTCGTCGTACAACATTTGTCAATCTTACTCAGTTGGCCATATCTTTCACTATTTAAGTCGGCCCCTTGTCCATCTTCTGCCAACAAAACCCCCACTTGTACTACCATGGCCTCACAGATCTCTCGCAGTGTTATCAAAAAGGTGCGCTCTGTTCTTTATTGCTCTGGCTTTGATTCCGGTAATAACAATAAATTGCTTCAGGTTCTTGCCATCGAAACGCCTGAAGGTGCAGGAGCCCGCGTCCGACGATCCATAGGAACACCAGCTCTGCGCAACTACACGCCCTTCCTGATGCTTGACCATTTCACAATTCCCAGGGGTGCTGGTTTTCCAGACCACCCGCATCGTGGACAAGCGACGTTCACCTATGTCATCAAAGGGAATACTAAACACGAAGACTCGAAGGGTCACAAAGGCACCCTCACTGAAGGTGGCATCCAGCTCATGACAGCCGTAAGCTTCAGTTCCATCGAGAAAAAATATACATATATACTAATATATAACAAAGGGAAAGGGTGTCATCCACGCTGAAATGCCTTTCTGGCCAACACCTGACGCGCCAGACCCAGTCGGGATGCAGCTCTGGATTGGTGAGTGGATTGGTCCTAAACTCATTAAGCCCCCTGTTTTCTTTTTTTCTAACAAGTCTCTCCTCGATATAGACATTCCCAAGGATAAAAAGATGATGGAACCTGATTACCAAGAGTATTCTGCCGACCAGTACGCCCTCCACTCCGTTCCGATTTCCCCTGACACCTCTAACAGCCAACTGTATTTACAGACTTCCAGTCGCACGGCCCTTCCCAAGCACTACGATCAAAGTTCTTTCTGGGAAAAGCTATGGAGAAGAGTCACCTGTTGTTCCACAAGGTGGCTGCTGGTATCTCCATATCCAAGTGGATAAGGCTAACCCCGAAGAGGCAATCTTCCAAGAAATCCGTAAGCCTTTGACTGAAAATGCAACCCCAACAATAAACTCACATGCATCGCAGCTGTCGGATGGACAACATTCATTTACAGTAAGTCCCATATGGGGTTTTTTTTTTCCTTGACCTTTTTTTGATCGCTTCTTCAGCCATGGCCGGCTCCATCAAAGTCGGAGACGACCCAACGGTATATCCTGAATTTCACACTCTGGTCCTCACCGGCGAAAAAGATCAAACTGGAATCAAAATCGCTGCGGTAAGCGATAATACGGATTATATCGTTGTAGCCGGGATGCCTCTTGAGCAAGACGTCGTTCAATATGGCCCCTTCGTCATGACCTCAAGAGCTGAAATCCAGCAAGCGCTAATGGACTACAACTACGGTCGCAATGGATTCGAAGAAGCTCATAGCTGGACAAGCGAAATCGGAAATGTGTAAGAGCCAGAGCTCCCAAGAATTGGATCGTAGAGTTTGAACATTACTATCCATTTAGGTCTAAATTATTCCAACATTGAAGGCCATATAATATTTGTTGTATGTACATTTATGATAAGTAGGAGTAATATCGTGTAGCCGAGAATCTCTATTTTTTCTGGCTTCGCTGTTTGTTGTTGTCCTCCACAGCTTGCAAATCATCCCAAATATCGTTCTCTGTTTCAGCTTGAAGCTCCGTGTGAATACTTCTTTCAAAAATGATACAAGTTGGTAAGGCTTTTGTGTATACCTTCTCTTTGGTGTCGCCTCTTGCAGCTTGCTGATCACTCGCCCTTTCTGGAGGCGGAGGTGCGGAATGAATGCGAGCGTATCGATCAAGACATGTAGTTGCCAGGGCAGAGTTAGCGTCAGATGACGTTGCCATTGAAGTGACTGCTCCTGCGATACCTGGGCACAGAATCAAACGGGGAAACTCAATGATGCACGTGTTGCCCACCTCTGTAGGTATACATAACGCGTCCTGTCCGCATGTCTATGGATGAAAGACCATTAGTCGCATCTGCAACAAATAATTGGCTAGAGAAAGGATGAAGACAGAGTTAGAGAACATGAAAGTCAGAACTAACTTTTCAGCCACGCCTGTTTTGACTAGCTTTACTCCATTTGCGCAAACATTCTGCCACCGTGATATTTCCTTCTTGGAAGTTCTGGTATCGTATCTCCTCACATCACCAAGTTGAGTTCCAACAACAATGTTATGTCTGTTGCCAACGGAAGGTGAGACAAAATCCAACGAGTTGATTCGAATAGGTTGGCGTAAACCGAGGCCGTCGTTAGGAACCTTGAAAGTCGATTAAATCAATAAGCAACATGGGTGCCTGTACCACTCACATTTTTGGCGCGCCAAACTTCGCCGGTCTCGAGATCGTCCTTTCGTTTTCGCTTTCCTGTGGTAGAAGATCCTTGAGAAGCAAGAACGTCTTCTACACTCCATACAGAGGGAGATACTTCGTCTCCGCCACATATAAAGAATTGGCCATCGGTTGAGAGCTTCCAGTCAGCTAGACGAATTGGAACATGTCCAATGTTAGGTTGTATGGGAGCGTCTGGGGATGAATCGATGTTGGAGTGAGAGAGAACTCCCGCATTGGAACATGAAAGAACAGAGCTATGAGTTATGTTATGAGAGAACTTAGGAAAGAGGCACGGAGAACCGACGATTCTGTTAAGGCCATTCCAACAAAACGATGCGTAGATTTGAAAGGGCGAGGGGTCAATCCACAAACAGGCGAAACGATTAGCTCATCATTATCGGGAAGATTGAACACAGATAGAGATCCATTGGCGGAACCAGTAGCAACCTGTTTGTGGGATTGAACAAAACTTTTTTCTCCGGAAGTGATCAACGAACATGGGCTCCGTTCAATGCAAGAGCCTGGACCGGGCAAGGATCAACGGGAGCTTGAAGAAGAGTTTGAAGAGAATAATTTGTGCTAGAAAGCCTCTTGATGCCTCCCAATTCATCCGAAATCAAGAATGCAGCCATGGAGGTCAAGTATATGTGACGGAAATAGGTGGGTCAATTCTGGCCGGTTAACTTGAGGCAAGTTCAACCGGTAAGTGCCTCATTCCTTCTCCCTTCATGTCGGCCGTACTTCTGGACATATCTCTCCCTATTGCTACGATTACCTTGAACCGCCCAAAATCCTATAACGCTCTCACTCGAGATGACTACGATGCACTTGCGAATTTCTTGCGTGAGGTTGACAAAAATCCGAACGTTCTTGTGACTATCGTTCAAGGCAATGGAAAATGGTTCTGCTCGTGAGTCCTTGTATTTACTATCGTTCCAAATTTTTACATCTTCTCAGAGGAACCAATGTACGGGACCGTGGTGATGGGGACCCGAGTGGTGCAGCACAAAGCACCGTGCGAGATTCTCTGTTAGGCACGGTTGCAAGGACATCCATAGATTGTGGACAAGCGCGTATGTCTTTTGAATACACCCATTTACCGGATGTTCTTCTCTGGCTCTTTCTAGTTTACAGTCATAGCAAGATCCTCGTGGCTGCAATGAATGGCCCAGCAATGGCAAGTTCAACCAAGGACCCGGGAAATTGATCTCAACTTTTTTTTTTCTCACAGGGAATTGCAGCAGGTAATGTGTGCATGCAAGCCTGACTATTACTTACTTACCTAAATCTCTAGCTTTTCTTGGCCACTTTGACTTCGTTTACTGGTATGTTTCAGTGCCTCGTGAACATACCAGTCGAATTAACCATCTGGGTAGCATGCCTGAAGCCTTTTTGAGTATTCCCTTTAGCTTCTTAGGCATTGTAGCCGAGGCCGGTAGCAGTGTGTCTTTCGTGAACAAGAGTGCGCACTCCCTCCATCCTGTCCCCGTACGTTCCGTTTTACATGCATAACAGTGGGTCTTGGTAAGGCGAATGAAACACTGTTATTTGGAAAAACCCAAGATGCCGAATCACTCTTGGCATGTGGTTTTGTTAAGTAAGTGTTGCCTTAGTTCCTTCTAACATAGAAGTGAAGTGTTTTTCTCTCTCAGCAAAATCTTTCCAACACAATCTTGCGAGTCATTCCAATCTGCAGTTCGAGCTTATGTCTTGGACCAAGTTACCCGTCTCGACCCACATGCCCTATTAGAAATCAAGAGACTTATTCAAGCTGGAGTCCAGGAGAAAAACAATCCAGATGCAGTTAACCTCCGAGAAGCTTATGGTAGGAGCACATTTTACTTTGTCAAGGGGCAATGTTTCTCACTTTCGATACAGCTCAAGCGAGTCGGTTTGCCTCTGGCAAGCCTTTAGAACGTTTTGTCGCCATTGCCACTGGTCAAGTCAAACACAGACTGTGACACAACCCGAAGAGACCACGAGAACCAAGCAGATAGACACAAAAAATTCTAACCGTGTACATGAATATACAACCCAATGACAAACTAAGCCGGTTTCCCAGTATCCACTAACTTCAGCGCTGAGTGGTATGTTAAGGCGGCTAGTACTGGAGAGGCTGGGACGAAACAAATGTGAAAGACTTGTCTAGGACCTCGGGCAACGAGATGGTAGACCTGACGTCCAGATTATTGCGTGTTCACCATACTCAATGCAGCTCGTTCATCGTTGGTGAGCTTAGATTCCTACTACCCAACGGAAATAAGTGGGTCAATTTCTGCAAGTGACTGGTTGGAAATGGGCTTTGATTGGAGGTCCCGACGGTTACGGGTCCTCCCAGCCAAAACAACCCAAACCCGAATTCAAGCAGTCTTCTGGCATTATTTCGGGTTTGGCTTGTTTTGGCTGGGACATCCAATCGGTAACGCCTCATTTACTTTCTCCCTTCATGTCGGCTATACTCTTGGACATCTCTCTCCCTATTGCTACGATTACCTTGAACCGTCCAAATTCTTATAACGCTCTTAGTCGAGATGACTACAGCTCACTTGCGAATTTCTTACGCGAGGTTGACCAAAATCCCGATGTTCTTGTGACTATTGTTCAAGGCAATGGGAAATGGTTCTCCTCGTGAGACTCCATTATTGGTGTTGTTCTAGATTCTTACATTTTGTCAGAGGGACAAATATACGGGACCGTGGCAATGGCGACCCGAGTGGTGCAGCACCAGACACCGTCCGGAATGCTCTGTTAGGCACGGTTGCAAGGACATCCATAGATTGTGGACAAGCGTGTATGTCTTTGAATACGCCCATTTATCAAACACTCTTCTCTAGCTCTTTCTAGTTTACAGTCATAGTAAGATCCTCGTGGCTGCAATGAATGGTCCAGCAATGGTAAGTTCTAAGAATCATCTAGAAAATTGTTCTAAACACCTTTTTCATAGGGAATTGCAGCAGGTGATATACCCATGCAAATCTGGTGACTAGTTTACCTACTCAAATCTCTAGCTTTTCTTGGGCACTTTGACTTCGTTTACTGGTATGTTTCAGTGCCTCGTGATCACGTTGGTCGAAATAACCTTCTATGTAGCATGCCGGGAGCCTTTTTGAGTATCCCCTTTGGTTTCTTGAGTGTTGTGGCGGAAGCTGGTAGTAGTGTGTCTTTCGTGAACAAGAGTACGTACTCTCCAGTCTATCCCCGTACATCCCGCTTCACATCCATGACAGTGGGTTTGGGTAAGGCGAATGAAACACTGTTATTTGGGAAAACCCAAGATGCCGAATCACTCTTGGCATGTGGTTTTGTTAAGTAAGTGTTGCCTTAGTTCCTTCTAACATAGAAGTGAAGTGTTACTCCCCTAGCAAAATCTTTCAGTCACAATCTTGCGAGTCATTCCAATCTGCAGTTGGAGCTTATGTCCTGGACCAAGTTACCCGTCTCGACCCACATGCCCTATTAGAAATCAAGAGACTTATTCAAGCTGGAGTCCAGGAGAAAAACAATCCAGATGCAGTTAACATCCGAGAAGCTTATGGTAGGAGCAGGTTTTACTTTGTTAAAGAGTAATGTTTCTCACTTTCGATACAGCCCAAGCGGGTCGGTTTGCCTCTGGCAAGCCTTTAGAACGTTTTGTCGCCATTGCCACTGGTCAAGTCAAACACAGGCTGTGACGCAACCCGAAGAGACCGCGAGAACCAAGCAGATTGATATAAAACACTCTAACCATGTACATGAATATACAACCCAATGACAAACTAAGCCGATTTCCAAGTATCCACCAACTTCTTTGCCACCCTGGCAAACAGCTCGGTCTTGTCGTTCCCCCCTTCTCCATCCTGATATTCCTCGTAAATATCGGTGACAACAGGCAACGCTGCTTCTTTCACATTGACAAGCTCGTCTCCAGAAAGATTCTTGGAGAGCTGAACGAACAGAGAACAAGCGTTGATCCTAATTTCCAGTGGGAACTCGGTATTCTTCATTACAGAGAGGATCATGTCGAAAGGAGTGCTGGGTTGACCTGGTCGTAGTGTTTGAGAGGTGGGAGTAGCGATAACAGGTGAAGATGCATCGCTACTTCTGGATGATTCAGCAGGAGGGGGAGGATCAATAACTTCAGCACTGAGCGGTGTATAGATAGCGGCAAGCACGAGGGATGCTGTGGTGAAACGCAAGTCAATGACGTGTCTTGAGGAGCTCAGACTAAGAAAATAGTAGACTTACCTCCAGATGGTTGTGTGCTCATTAGGCTCAATGCAACTAATCCTTCGTTGATGAGTACAGGGTATTTTCCGCTCCTACCCACCATCTTCCCTAATGCTGAAGCTGCATCAGCAGTGAGAACGGCTTTGACACCGCTTTCTCTGAGCTTCTGCTTCTCTCCTTCTGCCTGATCCAGGGAAATGGGGACTGCATATCCAGAGGTAGCTGACGAAGAAAACAAAGATTTGACAACATTGACCAAGACTCGTGCCCCTTCGCTCTTGATAGGAATAGCGTCAGACCGTTTTACAAGTGCGAGGATTTGTTTTAACCCGGAGCTCTTCTGTGAATCAGGTATTGCTTGAAGGAGCTGCAAGGAGCAATCCACTAAGAGGCATGATGAGTGGAATGGTATCCAACAAAGAGAAAACAGAGAACGAACCACTTCCATTGCACAGGTGTTTGACCACACCAATCGCTCCAAGCTGAACAATATCTGTCATTGCATCCGCATTTTCATCCCATACGCCGCTGCCACATATACGGAGTATCACACCGGCTTTGAACAAAGCAGAGTGAGCGGTCCGACTAGAAGATTGAACGAGATTCTTAAGGAAACCAAGAGCGGCATGCTTGAGACGGATATCTGCAGAAGCACCTAAAAGATGTTCTGATGCGACAACTCTAGAAAGGGAGTGAGGAGGGGAGAGGAGGACGGAAGCGTGGTGTTCTACAAGAAAACTGTAAGCGGGACAATAGAATCACCAATTCAGTATCAAGGTACCTCTTCGTGAGAGATTGCCTAATGACAGACAGGCACAAATGGCAAGGTCATCCCGGGGCGTCGTCTGTGTCGATGCTCCAGCTTCTTGAACATACCGGCTCACCCATTCCACCATTCTCGCCACAAACTCTCCACCTGGCTTCTCTGCATCGGAATCGTCCCATAAAACATCCTCGCTCTTGGGTTCTCCTGCCACCTCTACAACGGCTTTGACCACAGCAGCTTTGCATACGTCAAATGGCTTCGAATGTTGGTTGCGTTCTGATGCCGACCATACGGGATGGTAGTCACCTCGGTCGATGAAATCGAGAAGGATAGCTAAACAAGCCCTGCCACCCTGTTCATCTGGGAAATTCAAGCCACGAGCGAGTGCTAGTCTAAAATCTTCCATATCTAACGATAGCGCTTCAATGAGGGTACATGCCTCCTCGAGGAAATCGAAGTCTGTCTGGACCAATTTTTCTCGTGTTTTCTGATCAAAAGGTAATGGTGTCGGTAAGGGTGGATATGGCGATGTAAAGCAGGCGAGAGGTGTGGCAAGGGCTGGAAGAATGTCTGTGTTGAACACATTGTTTTCTGGAGAAAGGAGTTTTGGGATGACTGTAACCAAAGAGAAAGGGTAAACAAATACCTTCTTCTTTGATCTCGTCAATGACTCTCCACGCCCAGTTCACAATGTCGCTGCGTATTGCCCATGCATCAGGTGAGCCCTCCCCAGAAACCCAGGAACCTGGAGGATAAACAGAAGCAGCAACTTTGAGAAGAGTAACTTCTGCTTGGTTTGTCAGGATAAAGTCACGGACAGGGTCTAGAGAAAAAAATAAGAGACAAAAGAGGAGCGGTAAAACATGGATGTACCAAAGCCGATGGTGGCGTTCAGAATGACACCAACAGCTGTGCGAATGGTCTTGAGTTCATCATCAGACAGAGATAAAGGCTGTTGTTTCAGCATATCCGAGCCTTTGGAGGCATAGCCATTAAGGACGGTGAGAATGGTCTTGAGCATTCCATCGTTAAGCAGACGTCCGCGGTTCTCGTCATGGTCCATACAAAAATTAGCTGAACTAGCCGTAAACGGGTAAATGTTGGTGAGTTCGAGAGATATAGAGAGAGAGGGCCTTACACTCTAAAAAGTTCGAGAACAGGAGCAACACGAGATGGTGGTGGAGTAGTAGAGTCGCCAAGGGCAAGAGAGGTCAATTGAGTAAGGGATTTGGCAAGATCGGCTGTCCCAAGTAGAGAATGGACGTCAACTGAATGGAAAGTCAGGCAAGGTAGTTGTGTATCGTCGAGGGGCGCGTGCCTTCTCCGTCCCTGACGCGCAAGATGTTGGCAATCTTTTGAGCAGTAGCTCCAACCTGTTCCCATTTAAGATCATCTGAGGCAGAAGCTCTGAGTGGTTCTACGAGCCCTGCGAGGGTTTTAGCAAGGGTAGCGGCATCTGTTCCGGTATCCGCCATGGTGGTTCAAAAGCAAGCGTTGTTTGTACTTTGCTGTACATACATAGGTTGCCTTTGATCACCATCATCATGCCTAAGAAGAAATCGAAGCTCAGAAAAGCACTTTCTCCAGATTCTAGCACTGTCCAATCTGATACTGCTCTGGACGATAATGATCTTATGGACGACCTGTTTGCTCAGCTGGACTCGGAGGACTCGACGGTTCGAGGAGAATCCGCCTCTGTGATTCAGGAAATCAACTCTAACGCCACCTCCCCACCCAAAAAAGACTCCAAATCTCGTTTCATTGCTCGTCAGGTCTTGATCTATCTGCTTAACCTAGCGTTACATCCTTGTCTCATTGATGCATCTTAGGCTAAGAAGGCCGCAGCCTTGGTAGAAAGCTATGGACAAGACGATCCTCAAGCTGAGGCACGTCGCCAAGCAGCCATCAAGAACGAGGAAACGAGTATAGCCAAGACTTGCAAAGATCTAGATGTTGAAATTTATGAAGTTTGTCTCTCACCTGCGAGAGCCCTTTTTATTATTCACCCTAGTATTCCTAGATCGAGCCAGACGGACATTGCCTGTTTTCGGCTGTAGCAGACCAGCTGCTTCTCTTAGATCTTCTTCCGTCCACCAAAGCTGCGTATCCTGCAACCCGAGCATCAGCAGCCTCGTACATGCTCACTCACCCAGAAGAATTCCTTCCGTTCCTACCCTCACAACGCGGTGGTGATGTCATGACAGAGCCTGAGTTCACAGCATATTGCGCCAGCATTCAAAATACAGGTATCTGGGGAGGCGAACACGAGATTCTTGCTCTTGCAAGAGCATTCAATACCCCCATTCATGTCATCCAAGCCCCAGATCCCCAGGTTGTCGTTCATAACCCGACCTCTGACGCATCGAACCTTAAAAAAGTGATCAGGATCAGCTACCATCGCTTCTCCTATGGTCTTGGCGAGGTAAAAGCAAAATCTTGTTCAACTCCATAGCTATTATTGCTGACCAGACATGTTTTGAAGCATTACAACTCCCTTAGACCAAAATCAGCTCTGAAGAGTGCCCTGTCGAATATGGTTCAGAGCGTGAGCAGTATTTAACAAACTCCCACAAATGGATACATGGCGATATTACGCATTTATTTGGTATATATACAAGATCTCCCAAGTACTACTTAGATTAATGAATCGTCATAATCTCCTTTCTGTCCCGCACCCCCCATCGGTCGCGGTTCATCTGCCAAGTAATTCCCGAATGCCCCAGCAAGGTTGGAATACGGGTCGTTCGCAGGAGGTGAAGATGAGGTCATCGAAATGGGTGAAGTGGCTTCCTCGTCGGCTTCAGGGTCTACGCTGTCGTCTCTGGGAGGCGGAGGTGGAGGACCCTCGCTAGAGATGGACGGTCGAGGGAGAGGGGGGTGGTCTTTTTGCGCATTCGCGGGGGACAGAGGATCTTCATCCCCTTCTGTTGCCTCTGTTTCCTCGGTAGCCTGAGCATTTGCATCAAGTTCGACAGGCCCAGGACCGGCAATCTGAACAGGTGGAGGTACATGTGAAGGGTGCTTGACAGCGACATGGACTAGAGTCGCTCGTGAGTTGGCGTTTAGAGCGGGACTGTCTGTTAGGGCTTTGCCAACAGCATTACGAATAAAGGTCTAGAGAATGGTTCAAGTATAAACTTTCGTATAAGGAGTTTAAACATACCTCGGGATTTTTGTGGTAAATACTGCCTAACGTGCCAGTATGCAACAGAAGTTGGTCCAATGCCCCACGATCCATGCGATCCGAATCAGTCGTGATTGGAGGTTTTTCTGCTAAGACGATTTCTGTAGCGGCTGTTGGATTCGCAGCTAAGAGCCTCCAATACATAAACCCTCTGTCGCGGAGATCGGGATTGTCGACTTCTTCCGTCGCCCATTTCAAAACCTTTGCAACGAGTTTCTTCACAGGTTCAGACTTGGGTTTGTAGACAAAAAGCTTTACGGCAGCTGTAAGAAGAGCCAGTTGGACCTGATAAAGGTTATTACATGAGCACGAACGTTTTGAGATGTTGTTTTTTTGATGAACTTACTTCAACGGTTTCTTCAAGGAAGGCATGAAATAAATCATCCAGTAGGTCGTCTGCATTGTCAATCTTGTCAGCGAACTGTCCAAGAATCCAGACCATGGCCGCTTTCGCTTCTGCTTCGTCAAGAGAGTCAAGATTTTCACATAGCTTCGGAATGATGCCTTCGTAGACGCCAGGGTACCTTCGAAATATATCTTTCGCCACGATGACGGTTTCCTGAACAACATAGGAGACTTTGGTCTCGAGTAGCTCTAGCAGAACTTTGATGCATTGGTCTGCCGCTGATTCGACTTTAATCGCCAGTCTTCCAATCGACCTGACTGCTTTCCGAACAAAATCAACGTCGACTTCTGACGCATATCTGTCAGATTCCTATTAGAGAGGGAGCAGAAAAAATAAAAGTGGCATACATACTCCTGCAACTCTGCAAGCACCTCATTGGCATTTTCAGACCGCGCAAGGCGATACATGATCTCTAGCTTAGCAAGCTTGACATAAATTGGGTCGTTGTATTTGCAGAAGAATACTTTCACGTCATTCTTCAGGACCGTCGGTCTTCGTTGGATGATTAACAGAATGTTTCGCAGTGCCACGTATTGAACCTCGGGTCCGGATGAAAGAAGTGCGACTATAGAAGGCGAAAGTGAGCATTAAACGTAGGAGGAAAAAGTAACTGCCAGACCGAGTGGAGGTCCCATCTTCTTGCAAATATAATCCATCAAGCGTCGATTGTCCATGTAATTCATGTAGTAGAGAAGAGCCTTAATGGTTGTTAGGACTACAGCAGAGTTGGCATGTTGAAGTTGGACGATGATTCGCTCTGCTATGACCTCGGCATCAGCAGTTTCGGACGGCACAAAGCGAAGTAGTGCGTCAAGGATATATATTTGGCCCCACCTGAAAAAGGTTTTGGTATGAGTTTCTGCATTGATACTAGTAGAAAGTGGTAGACATACTCAGAGCTTTCACCCAAAGCTGCCAGCAGCTTGTTCGTTGTCGGTAGATCTAAGCGGAAGACGACACCATCTGGCCGGTCACCGATTTCTGTCAAAGCAGCAACCGCGTTTGCTATCACGGTCGCATTTGTGTCCTGCAAAAGATTCCTTAACAAATCCACAAATCCGGCGCGTTCTACCCGCTTTGAATCTGCAACATAGAGCTTTGCCACACATATGGCAGCTGTCTTGCGCACGTACGGGTCTCGATCCTTCAAGGCATGGCGTAAATTGTCGCTGAGAGCATCGGTAACAACGGGGATAGGAATATAGGACATAGTTCGAATGGCAAGAGCGCGAACGAGGGGGTTCCTATCACTACAATCCTTACCTTGAGAGTGAATGGGGAAAGCCAACAGAAGACAAGCGACCTACTTGGAGGAAATTCGGGATGACAAGATGAATAAGATCCGGTTTTGAACGACCATAACTTATTAGAAAGAGGTAGACCACTGTGAACAGAAGTCAGAAACTTCGGAAGGGGTCAAGCAAGGGGTAGAACGTCACTTTTCTTGATTTCCAGCAGCGGAGTGCCAAGACATTGGACAACGTCTGTGAACAAAGGAGACACTATTAAAGTCTTAGTATTTGAATGGGATGTATGCGGACGTATTGTGACACTCACTGTCGCTTCCCATGGTAATGTTGGCCACGATCTTCTTAAGCACAGTCTTGCGCTTGACATACTTCTTGTCCTTGGTCTCAGCGGCCTGCAGCTCCGCACGGAACTCCTAAATAGACGCTTGTTCAAAAAGTACTTCCATTGAACAAGTTGGATCATTTACTTCAATCTTGCCGCGAGTGAAGAACTTTGCATCCTGCCCCGCCGACATGGCGGCACGTTCCAAAATCAGATTTACTTCTCTCCTCTGGCTTTCATGGACTCTGCCGCTCGCAGCTCTCTTGACCCTTCCTGCCACTCGACTGTAGATATCAATCTCAAAGCTCTCCGAACCACATCTCGAGAATGCCGCCTCTCTTTACGGTTATATCAGCACGAAATACGCGTCCTTTCTCGTGTTTTCTACAAAAACAAAAACCAACACCGGGCCGCTCAATTTTGGCACAGATTCTCAGAAATATTGCGCTGGTCTAAACGCGAACATTGCATCACGTTTTGCTCTGTCCTCCATACCATTCGTGCATCATTCTGGGACGCAGAGTACGCAGTTCTCTATAGCCATCTTCCGCCGATGGCCGTCTCACCTAATTGCAGGGATACATCTTTTAAAAATCCATGGAATACTTACCCTGGGGAAACTAAACTACTTCATTTCAAATCACACCTTTCTTCTCTTCAACATTCCTTGACCCAGGCAGGTTCATTGTTGCCCTATGTCCTCATTCAATATTTTGACCTTTTTATAGTTTCAAGACTCTCTAGAAAACTTCTATAGGTGTGCATGAGTCGGAGTCCTTTATAAATTTTCTAAAATTCCTCTAGATCCCTCAAGCTGATGATGCAATCACCTGCTTTTGCACCTCTCATCCTCATGCTCACAGCTTCTTGCGCCCGATTACATTTTCTTCTCCAGAAGTTCATGAATTCGATTCCTCTTGTCATTGATTCGCTGGAATCTTTGATTTTGAGCAAGGACTGTTGCCTTGAACCCTCTGTCAACACATCACAACCACAATCCTCGGAGGCAAGAACTTCAACACAACCATCACTTGAACCTGGACCCAAGTTGCCCGCTTTGGAGCCATCACTAAAGAAAAGTACGCTTCTTAGCTCCTTCCAAATATTGGCCGGTGTTGATGAGCTCCATAGATGTGAAACCGAAGCTTGTATCTGTCACCCGAAAATCAGCAACACAAGTTACACAACTAACCAACCCTATCAATACCCCCAAAGTCAAACCAAAGTGGAAACAACGTGACGAAATTGATGACATCTTTGGGTTGTAGCATGGTTCGCATGCAAGGTCTTAGTCTTTTCTCCTCATCAGTTGGACCTCTTTCGTCTCAACGACGTATCTGGATGCTCGATTTTGCGTTTATTACTCGCGATAGATCGTCCACATGCCTATTTTTTGCATGTCAATTCAACATTGTCACATCCCGCATACGGCTTAAAACATGTGCCGTGGAAATATAATAAACTGAGCCTCATTCAAGCGATCCCTATTCCTATTGCACATCAACCGAGCTCCATCGTCACTTTGCGTTTATTATTTGCTCTCCGCAAGTTGGTTTTCATCGTTCATCCTGTTGCTCCATGCTTTCTGGTGTGTTCCGCTTCTGTAATCGTCTTGCTCTATCCTGACACCTCCGAAGCATCATGACCAGCACATTTGGCCAGAAATTGTTAACTGGAGTCATCTCTCCGGTATTCCAGCCAACGCTGTGGGCAAACTCCCGCCGTCGGTCTGCAGTGGCGGCTTACAGGCGGTCTTGCTGGGAACTAATCAACTTGAAGAAGACATCTCTCGAAGCATATGAGTCTTGGTGAATGGCGTTGGCGTTCAAACGTTTTCAGTCCGAAGAAAGCTCTCTGTTTATCCTTCACTTGTTCTGGCCTCTTTCGCAACGCTCTGACGGCGCAGGTGATCATTTTTACCTAAATAACACCCACCAGTCTATTGGCCTCCAAAAGCCTTTAATTTTGTGTAGCATATGTTGTATTGCGTGTGGCCAAACTCCTTCTAGAGTGTACCCGATGGATGGCAGGTACGGAGTCTCTAGGTCTTCTGTCAAACTGTTCGACAATTACGGACTCGCCGAATCTACCGTATTCTGTTTACGATTCGGGTATCTGATCCATCCTTTAGAAAAGATCAGGATGCTACCCAGAAACTACTTAAACCGGAACCCGAGCGCCTTCGTTTCTCCAAGATGACTTCTGTTCTTCGCCCCCCTGTCTCGCGCGCTGACGGCGTCAACTCTAACATCTCACTTCTTGAACGCGTCACTAAGGCTTCGGTGAGTATTTTCCCCGACCTGCATATCATCCATCCATCTTAATTCTTGTTCAAAGGGGACACCAGGAGATGTTCCGACTGCTGTTCGTGACCTCCTGCTTACCGTGAAAGACCTACAAAGCTCTATTGAGCAATGGGCTCGCGGTTGTACAAGCAGTCGTGAAGTCAACGAGTTGTACATACAGCTCGGCATGGACCTCAACACCACAATCTCCGCATTTCAGCATCATCAACTGGATATTAGGTGAGTGGCTTTTTAAAATAAACTTTTTGTTTTCGGCTTTTACCGACGCTGTAACCACCAGCGAGGTCCGCACGGTTCCTCGAGACCTTCGTTCGGTTCTTGAGCCTTGGATGACAAGTCCCGAGCCCCTTGCCACTCTTCCTTTTCGTATGCCGCAAATTCGCCAGGTTCTTTCCCGGCTACTCAAAACGTTGAACGCTCAACAAACTCGGTGGAATGCCATCTCGGACCGAATGTAAAATGGAATTGTACCTTCGGTGCCCGGTACCGTAAGTCCGTTTCTGTTGTGAAACATTCATAGTTTACTCATCTCTAGTCCCCGATGTAGGAGAAACTTGGAGAAAAAAAAAGAATCGACAACATTCCTTTTAAATGGGGGCATGTTACAGTATAGTGGTCGAGGTTGTGCCGTGGCGGTCGCCCTGATTGCATTCGGTCACCGCCTTAGCTCAGCCCATTTGTGACTTCACGCTTCGTCTTTTTAAGTGTGGAAACGAGAAGAGGGACAATTCTAACCCATACCTGGAACGATTCAAAGGCATTTGCTCGCATTTCGGACATTTAGACACTGGATTGCTTCCATTCTTTCTACCTACTTTGCGCTGGCGCAGTCCCGGCTACAGGACAACAAACTAGAAGTTCGTAATACTATCATGTACTAAGAGCATTCAACCGGACATTACCTCACTTACAATACTGTATCTAAGCCAATGGAGTTTCCGGCTCGCATTTCGTCACACGTTCAGTGGTTCTAGCGGGAATCTTAATATTCTTACCACACTTCAGAAAAAGGAACAAACGGTTCGGACCTCGGACCTGGCACTCGATACGGACCTACAAATCTTTAATCAGGTGTTACATTGACATTATTCAAAGAAATATGCCTAATCATCATTCTCTCCGAAGTCCACAGCAGCCCAGCCGGCATTCTCCTTGATCCTATGTACGACCCGCATAGGTTCCAACTGCATCGCCGTCTTCCACAACCGGAATCCGCTCTTCGTCGAGTTCGGGATCAGAAGGCAAGCATGAACAAACGATACAAACAGGGACTCTTTAGTACTTGAATGAGTCATCACGCTTGTCACTTTCGGGCCAAGCGACCAAAGCTCGATGAGCACTCTCGTTCAAAGGATGGATCCAACTTAAAGATCCGTGATTCACCATACCACGTATGATTGCCGAAATGAGGAGGCATTGACTCAGAGTTATCCCGTCGCTTGTGAAGCAGAAGAGATATTCGCTGGATCAGTGGGAAGGGAGAGGGCCGTCAACGTAGGAACACTAGAGGCAGGAAAGGTCTGAAAAAAAGGGTGATTGACACTGTCAGAGCGAGAGGGCCACCTAAGTGTCGGATCAATAATCCCAGTCAAGTTGGAAGCGATTTACCTGTCAGGTCTTTCAAACACCCAAGTCTGAAAATCGTGCAGAAATGTTGGTTCTAAATGTTCTCATCGTAGCCGTCCCAAGACGGTCTGGGAAACGTTTGAAACGCCGTGAAGGCGCAATTTGCTCTTTCAATATTGTCAACAAAAACGTCATGGTCATGGGCTGCAAACCATTGTAATCATCGTGATGAGAACCATTCATAGAGACAACTGATACTAGTGGCCCTGCACAGGGCTGTGATCTGGACCAGTTGGATACAATATCCTTCGGTGCTTATTTCAAAATGTTGTTGATAGACTTGCACAAACATTCCACTCTAACTCACTGGATCAAGGCGGAGAGGTATCAAGAGCCATACGTTCAGGGAGTATCAGCACTTCTTGTCGTTGAAAATGGTACTGCCTGGCTGCGAGTGCGAAGTATCAATTTGCGCTATGTTCAAGATACACTTTCTGGGCTAGAGAGCATCCTCTCATACAAGCTGTACGTTCCTCGAAGTTAACGCAGGGGTAGAGTTTTTTATGGTTCCGAATGATACTAAAATGTAAGCTGGACGCTTCAGAATTATTTGTAGCACCCTGAGAGTTGGAGGATTCGACCTCGTCTTTGATGTTGTCAGCTGCATCTGTGTGCGAAGTTGAGGTAGGGAAAATTCTTCTGGCTCAAGCGCGTCAACACGTCGGCAAGATTAACGTCTATCTCGTGTTGAGGAGGAAGAAGTCCTGAAACTTGCCCGGGGACAACTGTTGCCAGCATGCAAGTCCTTTGGTCTCCAAGCGATAGGACCTCCTGACATAGGAATGCATGCAAACGTACCAGAGTATTTCAAGCAAGACAAAAGTCTAGATAACAAGAGAGTCGCTTCAAGATAATCAAGTGGGCCAAATTCCAACGTCATGGCTGAATGGGGCGAAGTTGTGCTCATCCGTATTGCGAAATCAGACAAAGGTTGTTTTCGTGGTTTCCCCGTTTTTCGATTCAGGTGAGTATGTAGCAAAGTACAAACGAGCTGACGACTACTTGGTTAAAACAACAAGTCAGAAGAAATGCAAAAAGTGTGGGTAAGACCAGATCGGGTTGCAAAAAGGCACAAATCAGGTAAGGTAAACAGTCCAAGAGAGTAACGAAATTGTCCAAGTCCTTTGGTATAAGTAAAAAATTCTACGATAAAACCGACACGAAGGCGTGTCCTCCGCCCGCAAGCCGCAATTAAAAAAATGCCATGCTGCACTTCCGCGACCAGTCTCTGCATCTCCAGCAAGTCGTCAAGCTAGCTTAGACGAGCTTACAAGAGGAAGAAGGTGGCGAAGATAACAGCGGCACCCATGGCGAACTTAGACGACGTCAAGGAACCGGCGCTGTTAGGAGAGGCGGCGGCACCAGCAGGCTCAGGAGTGGAGCTGGTGGTAGCGGCGGCGGCGGCACTGCTGTCGGTCGAGGGGGTCGAAGCAGCAGCGTTGTTGACGGCATCGGGATCGTTGGGGAGAACGAGAGGAGCGTCAGACACCGAAACCTTGCCATCAGCACCTACCATGTCAGGGTTAGCGGCGATGAGGTTCTTCATGTACATGATGTTGGCAGCCATCGGCTCCTTGGCCCAGTCGGGGAGAGCAGACATGTCATAGTCGTTACCCCAGGCAGCAGCAGCGGCATTGTTCTGAGTCATGGTCTGAGTGTAAGAGTAGTACGAGCTCATGTCAGTCGAGTTGCCGGAACTTGTGGAGTTGGAAGAAGACACAGTAGAGTTCGAGGAAGACTGTATAATTGAATTAGATACAAATGTGGTTGAAGTAGATCAACAAAACTCACGTTTGAGGAACCGTACTGGCTGTTCATCCAGCTGCTGGCAGAAGAGTTGGAGCCGTTAGCCATGGGGGGGTTGATGATACCGAACATGCCCTTCTGGCAATGGCCTGGGGTGGCACAGTAGAAGTAGGTAGGGTTGGTATCGTTGACACGCTGGGTGAAGACGAAGTCCTTGTTCTGGACACCAGAAGCGAAGAGAGCATCCGAGGTCTTGTTGCAGGGAAGGAGAGCAGAGCCCTTGGTAACGGTGTGGTTGTTGGCGCCCCACTTGAACATGATGGTGTCACCAACGTTGGCCTGGGTGAAGGGGGGAACGAAGCGAAGCTTGCCCTGAGTGGGGGCGACGACGACGGTGATTGTAGCACCTTCACCAACGCTGCCGGCACTGCCAGCAGCTTCACCACCACCCTGGTACATGCCAGCGGATCCTCCTCCAAATTGAGCCATGCACTCTAGAATGGAATCAGTATGGAACCCTAAAAAAGGGTAATTCAAGCTTAAAAAAACTCACTCGAGACACAGTCGTTGTATCCGGACTTGTCCCAAGATCCAGAGCCGTAGGTCTTGACTTCAGTAGCCTTGGCAGACTCGGTGGATGAAGTGTATGCAGGAGCCGAGGTCTCGTACATGGAGGTGGAAGTGGATTCCTCCTTCATCATGGAAGAAGTAGTCGACTCGTACATGGAGGTGGAAGTCTCCATAGCCTTCTCGGTAGTCTTGTCATACGAATTGTCGTAGGACTTCGAGTTATCGTAAGACTTGTCGTACGAGTTGTCCTTAGAGTTGTCATAGGACTTGGAACTGTCGTAGGACTTGGAGCTGTCGTACGAGTTGTCCTTTGAGCTATCATAGGACTTGGAACTGTCATAGGACTTGGAGCTGTCATAGGACTTGGAGCTGTCGTACTACCGAAGCAGTAAGTACCTCGGGTAAAACATGACCAATATTAAATGCCACTCACGGACGACTTGTCCATGGACTGATCATATCCATCAGAGCGCCTTACGGGCACAGCACTGACGGCTGCAGCAGCGGAGAGAACAGCAAGGAAAGTGCGGAAGTGAACCATCGTAGAAAAGGATTAAACTTGAAGAACGTGGAAAAGACTGTATAGGGAAACAAGAACCTCCCTGGAGGGGTTTTTTTGCAGAAGCTGCTCTGTCGAAGAGAAGCGGTGATCTGGAATGAACGAAAGGAAGCGCTGTCTCTGGGACAACAAAAAAGTGGCAGAAGAACAAAGAGAAGGGGGAAAACGAAAAACGGGGAAGGAAGGGGGAATGCGGTCGTTACGTTGAGCCCCGTTCTTATAACAGGCCGTCAAGCTGTACCCGCACTTTGGGTTCATCAATTCCCGTTTATAGGCCCGCATCAACATCAGACACGGTCGAGACTCTCACGCTCACACAGTCCTTTGGGTAGCTGCTCTCCAGCTGTTTAAATGAGATTTACAAACTGCCTAACATCCCCACTATCCTCAATGGTGTATTCATAATATATTGGAGGAAAAGACCGCAGAACAAGCTGAAACAGACCCTTAATTGTCCCAACATCAGCCATCAACATGGCTGAGCATTTTGCACCACTCGTGTCCCAAATCAATGACAAAACGTCTCCGATGTAGCAAAAGCACACTCGAGGTCAAACGCTATGTCAACGTCTGCCCATCCTAAGGGCCATGTTCTCGCGCGGAATTTTATTCTTTTTTTTTTGTTCAGCCAAAACACAATACAGGAATTGATTCCGGCTGCATGCTTATTTCGGAGCTCTCGGGGAAGAGCGTCTCCAAGAAACCAAAAACCCGATATCACTCTGGCGCTGAGTACATACAACCCCATAAGCAAAAAGACAACAATAATGCACATTGATCGTGACCAAACCAAAAGCTGTACAGAACCCTAAAAAAAAGGAATGAAAAAAGGAAAGGAAATATGCACATTCGGGAGTTAGTTAGAAGCGCCGCCGAGGGCCCCCAGGAAGTCCAACTCGCGGAGCCGGTTTGGCTGGCTCAGGTTGGGCAGCTCGGTTATCATATCTGTCTCTTCTGTCCTCTTGTCCCGAGCCCACTTGAGCTGTCCGCCTTTTTGGCATCACGCATCGCTCGTAAACGATCAGTTTGCTTTGGACGTGGTACTGTTGTTGTTTGAATCGCCAAACGGACGTCTCGATGTTCTTCGCAGAACGTCGCTCGGAAGCACCTGACGATGAGCCAGAGCCAGAGGCAGAAGCATAAACATCTCGTAAGCCTCGAGAAGGCTGATAGTCCCTTGGAGCATCGTCATATTCCTCCTCGTCATATCTTGTTTCTTCGACTTCGGTCCTCCCGAACTGGCTCCCGAACCCGCCCTCCTCCTCTTCTGTGAAAAGGAATGCAGGTAGGTCGCTGGTGTCCTAGCTTTCTCACGATGGTAAGCTTTCATCGCCCGAGTTAGACGAGATTCGGCACCGTCTGGAGTTTCTGTGGAGAGAGGGAGGTCACTTAGCTGTGGTTTTTATAGGATTTAAGATATACCTTCACCCGCTAGGACAGTGACATTAGTAGCCCAAGCTTTAGATACGTTAACTGTTAAAGAGCTCGCTGCGGATGCAAC
>JAJTUO010000248.1:0-29833 GCA_021399455.1 Flagelloscypha sp. PMI_526 | reverse complement strand
GTCACTACTTAGTAATAATCAGTGTTCGGTCTGGCCAGCATGGTGGAGTCAAGCCTCTAATTGGCCGACTGGAGGGTACGTTTCTCTGTCTCGATACGTTCCCCCCTCTGACCCCCTCCTAGTGAAATCGACACATTTGAAGGTGTAAACATGGTGACTTCCAACCAAATGGTATGACTGTACTATTTCTTGAAGAAGCATCAACCTCATCGTATCTTCTAGGCCCTTCACACTACACAAGGGTGCACACAAGTTAACCCAGTCCAATCTTCAACCCTCGTTAACAGCACAGATTGCAACTACCAAACAATAGCAATGAAGGGTTGTTGTCACGAACCCTGCACCAACATCATATGGCGCAGCCTTTGCTCAGGCCGGAGAGGTGTTTTTGTCACGGAGTTCGCTGAGAGCGGCATTTCGTAAGTCTTGAACATTCACTCGTCATCATTCTTGCTCTTTTACTTAAGATTTCTTACGTCACTCTCAGGATTTGGTTCTTTACTCTCGCAGTAATCCCATCTGCTCTCACTCGAGCCCTTCTTCGATCGACACCAGCAGCTTTGGGACGCCTGTGGCGAATTGGCCAAATGGAGGATGCTCAATCGACAAGTTTTTCGCGAGTCAATACCTTATCTTTGATATTTCTCTTTGTGGAGGTGATAACCCAACCGTCCTTGTGTCAGCCCATTTACTTATTTTTGCCTATAGACTTTGCCGGGCGGCCAATGTTTTCGCGGATGGAAGACATGTAGCGGACATTGCTACACAGATTATGTTGTCGGATTCCGGCTCAAACTACGTCTACTGCCTTACTTTGACGTTGCTAGTGTTCGTGTGTACGGCTCTGAAGCTCACTTAAGAATGCTTGCTTCAACTCAGAGCTCGCTATGGTCCATACTGCCGACAGTTCTTGGTGCGCGGGTCTGCCCCTCGCTGGGCTTCTATAGATTATCTCTACACAAAACCGTAATGGTTGATTAGACTCTTTCGAATTCGGAGCTCAGACAAGTTTTCGAATACTATAATTCAGCTGCCACCTCGCAGGACATTCTACATAACATAATCCTACCAGAAGACTCTTGAGTAGGACAGAACACGACTAGCATGCTAGTTTAGTCGTATCGTTGACCTTTTGGGCTGGCGGTTGTACGCGTCTATTCGGCGCTATCTTCCAATAAAAACTATAAACACGACCAAAGTCGAGTCAACAGAAGAAGACAATTAGCGCTCAGCCTTTTTGACTCTTTGGTCCTTTCTTCAAGCCATTCTAAGCACAATAACGCACTTATCCCCTTACGTGTATCCTACCAAGTGATCACGTATTGAGTCTAGCCTCAACCATGTCGCAAACATTCGCGTTCGATGACTCCCTTAATAAATATTTGACCTCCCGAAGTGCCTTCATGCAACAGTTAGATGGCCATTGCGATAAGCTCGTCGTTGGTATTGCCATAATTCAAAACAATACCTCCTCCGGCCCTTCCCGGATCCTTTATGTGCAGCGATCTTCGACAGAGCACCTTTATCCGGACATTTACGAGCTTCCTGGAGGTCAGTCTTCACAGGCTTTCAGATCCGACTCAATTTTTTTTTCTCAACCCTGTGTGTGTAGGCAAAGTCGATGAGGATGACGTTTCTATTCTCCATGGTGCAGCCCGCGAGGCTGTTGAGGAGACTGGCCTCCAGGTCACGCATTTTCTTGGTGAATTCCAATCGCTTTGGTACACTATCGAAAGAGTATACGACGGGAAACCCATCATGCAAACATCTTTGCAGATCAACTTGGTGGCAAAGATTGACGGGGATCCAGACGTAAAATTGAATCCAGAGGAACATCAGGCTTATGTCTGGGTCGCTGAGGAGGAAGTTGAACCACTACCATCAACCGAGGAAATGAAGCAGGTCATGAAAAATGCGTTCGCTTTTGTTAACGCTCTGTCAGACAGTTAAAACAAAGGGCTACAGCTAATGCAGTTTTGTTTGTATGAAATCAAAGTCCTAAATAACAACGATTCAGCAGAGAATTACCCAAGGACAACTGTGCGACTTACTGCAGGTGCCAAGGAAGACAACATATTCCCTGTCGCATATACACCGAAGTGAGTGCCCACAAAATTCTGCCAGCCTTGTAGCCAGGCCTGGAGCCAGCGGTTCTCAACATGGGCAACATAGACGGGGTCACTATCTCCGACGCTGTACCCCAACGAATAACCATCTTTTTTCGCATCGATGAAGAGACCAATAGGTCCGTTGGAAGGAATATCGTAATATGTCTTGTTGAGGGCTGCATCTGTTCCTGTCCTTGTCTGCACAACCACAACACGCTTCGATGTATCGTCTGGGTGAAGCATAATCGAAATATCGTTATGGTAATGAATAGAGAGGAAAACCGTAATCCCCGCCTCCTGTCTCGATGTAGTTGGTTGAAAGTCCAACACAGTACTAAAGGTGGTCTCAAGGTCAACTTGCTTTCGAAATAAAGCAGCGGGTGTTTCTCTATCTGACAAGGTGTACGGATTTCCTCTCAGCCGAAGGTATCCGTGGCGTTCTGTCAAAGAATAGAACTGTTTATATGGTGTTCGTTGAGTGTAGTACGCCTTGTCCAGTAGTTTTTGGCCATTGAAGTCGTCCCGCCAGATTTCAGGTCTTGCAAGATCATAGAGTCCGGGCATGTCGAATGTGATGAAGTTGCCTCCATTAACGACTGGCCACCCATCTATCCATTCAACGGGCGCAAGGAAAGTCTCTCGGCCGAGCTGCTGGTGACCCTGTGAGTTTTCAGGATTTTGCGGGCGAATGCCCAAGAACACCATGTACCAGTCACCTGCTGGTGTCTGCACGAAGTCGCCATGGCCGGTTGCTAAAATAGGGTTGGAAGTATTAGCACCTAAGATGCGTAAGGTTATAAGTAGTGGTGGAAATACAAGACGGTGTACCGTTAAATAGGATGGGATTGCTAGGATTCTGCTCCCATTCACCAAAGAGTGACTTTGAGCGTTTGATCATCGACCGATGCTGAACCTCAGTACCTGCTTCAGCGGTGAGAAGATAATAGTAGCCATCCTTTGTAAAGAGGTGGGAACCCTCGGCAAGTCCTCCTCCCACTCAGTAAATCAGCATTGTTGAACACAAGAAGAACTCACTTGGGGCATCGAGAGGCAAAGAACTGACATGAAATAGTTGCGACTCTCTTAGTGAATTGCCCGTTCGTATATCAATCTCCGTGATCCAAATGGCAAAGTATCCTGAGTCCGGATCCACAAACTGGGCGCCTGAGGTTGTTGTCAACCAAACTTTCCCATCGCTGTCCCAGAACAAATCTGGGTCAAATCCTACTTGCTCAACATATTTAGGATCTGACCAAGCGCTCTCGTCGAATATATTCTGGCTCGTCACATACATTGAGCGAGGTGTGCGAGTAACATTGTCCGGAGGCGATATGGTATCAAACCAAGTTGTGATCATGTAGAACGTTTTGGTTGGTGTATGGTATCGCAATGTGGGTGCAAAAATGCCTCCACTGGGTGCTGTTCCCCGCATGTTCAGTTGGGAGGGTCTGTTCAAGACATGTCCAATAACCTCCCATTTAATCCTGAATGAGGAAATGTTAGTCATCGAAATGCGTGAGATGCATTCAACACTGACAGGTCTTTCGAGTGATAAACTGGCACACCAGGGAAAAACTCAAATGTGGACGCAACGAGAAAGTAGTCCTCCCCAACGCGTTGAATAGAGGGGTCTGGATTGAATCCAGGAATGATAGGATTTTGAAAGCCCGCAGCCATAGCCACAAGGAGAGCAAGGAGCTCTAAGGCAATGAATCTGACGCAAAGAGTCTTAGACATTTCTAGGCAAATTTCGGAATATCCCCGACGCCTTAAATGGCGGGATATTATCGGCTACAGCGTGATGCATGACCAGGCGGGGACCGTGACGGGATGCGGGAGTAAGCATGGGTCAATTTGGGAATCGAATAACAGAAGATCTGGTAAACGGCGTTAAGGCTTAGAACCGCTCCAGATTCCAGAAGAAGTCAGTATTATTTCGTGAACCCGGTCACAATGTTCTCTTGGAATGAAGACTGCGAAAAGAGTTTGCGTGGTGATGGCCGTGAAGACGGGGAACTGTAGGCAATAAGCGCCATGTGTGGTTTACCGAGCCGTTGAGGGCAAAAGCCAAAAAAAAAAAACGTCGGATTATAATACAGTATTAAATGCTTCCTATATTCAAAAGGCTGTCGACTAGTAATCATCCAACAATTACTGATTCATCTCCTGCCTGAGCTTTCCCTTGTCATGCTGAGCATTGCCAGACATTTGCTGAGACTTGTCACCCCATACAGCGCCCACTACAGCATCCTTTTCTCGGTTATCAGCACCAGATTGAACAATTCAGTGCATAATACATACCTTCTTTCCTTCTAGACGATCCATTCCACCTTCGACATATTCCTTCGCCTGTGCAGCCTTGATCTCTGCTTCTCCCTGTGCATGCTCTTGACGGCCAGATTCTTGCCATGAAGTTGCCCCAGTGAGGTTTCCGATTGTCTCCACAGCAGTACCCTTGACAGAGTGGAATTGGCCGTTAGGCTGTGGGGAAAAAAATGAGCTTGAGTAGCATATCGAGAGAAACAGGAACCAACCTTGGAAGGTTCTGAGTTTCCGTTGAAAGACATGATTGAAAGAGAATTTGGTGTGTGAGTGATTGGTTGCTTGTGTTTGGTGCTGAATTAGTTTGAAGATTTGTAGTTGGCCACATTTGCTTTTATACGAAGAAAGAGCCAGCGGAAGGAGGACCATGACGGAAGTGACATCATCGTAGTGGAAAGACTGACATCATACTTCCTAACTGGCTCTTTTCAGATGCATTGGAGTCAAATCAAAAGCAGTGCAGAGACAGCTTGGCAAGTGGTGTTGGCCAATGCCTTCGGGAAGGTTGGAGAAGATCAGCGTTAGGAGCGATAGTCAAGCGATCTTTGCACGTGAAACAAACGTTCTGCTAACCCCAAAGATACTTCGGTGAAGGTAGAAGAAAACAAAGTTGATACGTAAAATTTTTCACTAAGAAGATAACAACAAAGGAGAACACGAACTTACATAGAAGCCTTGGCTCTTCCCAAGTCCTCTTTGATCAAACTACATACACAAAACACGCTATGGCGAGCGACAAAATTATCTTGTTGACAGCGACTGCAAACAAACAATGAGTCGAAATGTAACTGAGGGTCTTCCAGAGGGGGTCAGGAATGAGGTACGCATAAGACGCTCATAGGCTTGACTGTTGTTTGCAAGGTGGGGCACGCTTTTTTGGGCCAAGAATTTGCTACCTGCTAGGAAATGAGCGATCTGTCCCTCTTGAGCTTCTCACCCCGCCGCAGCTATCCTTGAAATCGTTGAGCACGACAGTTTCCCTCCAGTTGTATTGAGCTGAATCCGTGATCGCCACTGTTTCATGCGATATTGAGCAAATTTGGGTGTCCTGTACTCCACATTGGACAAAGATATCGTGGATCTACACACAACACAAGTCCACCTTACAAATTTCAAAGGATCACTCGTTGGGGTATAACACCGCAAAAAACCAGTCAAATTCAATCTACAGTACCTACTACTAACGACCTACAAACGACAGGACAATCTTTCGTATGGGGTTTTATCGATATTTGAGTACGAGGGAGAAGGGGAAGGATGGGAACTAACGTATCGGAACTAATAATCTACCAAATCGAGTACTGGTACACCGAGAAACGGATACACTTTGGTTTGGAGGAGGGAGAGGAGGATGTGTGTCGGAAAGCGAGAAAGAAATATTAAAAGGCATATAAATATGAGTAGAGTGAAGCAGGAATCCGAAAAAACCCACAGAAAGCCCAATAAAGTGGGGAAAAGCACAAGATGATAAGAAGAAAGGGTATGAGAAGGTCCATGATCGTACAAGACAGAAAAAAGGCCGCAGCACACCCGTTGAAAGGTGATAACGGAAAAGAAAGGAAAATGTTAATAAAAGGTTCCAAGAAATACAATGTGCGATGGATGTTGTGTGTTGAGTGCGATGATGATACAAATACACGATGCTTTGATCTTGTTCTTCTAACTTCATGAGAGTATTCGTTTTGGAGGTAGAGGAGTGTGAAGGAAGGTCAAGAAAAAGGTCGTGTCGGTAGGATGAGATGGGGTGGTAAGATGAGAGGCGATATAACCATTACTGGACCAGGACTTGACCAAAGTCTAGAATAATAATGAGTTGGAGCATTCCAAGCTGGAATTAAAAGGCTCACCTAGGCCGCGGGAGTTGCAAACGGTAGGTATGCCCGTTGAGGGAGAGAAGAAAAAAATCCGGATAATAATACACTCTGACAGATGTCGGTGCGAAACGCCATCTGGTTCGAGGAAGAAAGGCAAGAAAAAATATAAAGAAGATCCTCTATATCAGCTGAACTTGGTGACACTGCTGTCACCCTCAGGTTGGGTGGGGAGGATTGACGTCATGACTCGGCTACATTGTATGGCCATGAAGTCTGGGAGATCGTCACACAAGGAGACGAGAGAGGTTGGGAGGCCGGCCAACCTGTGGAGAATGAGGGAGGGAGATGGAGTAGAGGGAGATGCTGAAGCATAAGAGCGTAGCACAAGATGGAGGGATAGTGAAAGAATGTGTAACGCATTACAGCGCAGGATAGGAATGTGTAGCAAGTGCCTGGAGCGATAAAGCCAAAACCGGAATGAGTGACCGTGATTGGGCGGCATAGCAGACGATGCTGAATTGAAGTGGGGAACGTGAGCCCTGAGAGGATGGAATGGGGAAAAGAAAAGCAAGACGATGCGTGGAAAGCAAAGAAAGATGGATGGTGAAAAATGCCCCAGACAAGAAACAGACGATTGCGATGTTGTACAGATGCTTGAGACCAGATGGTTGGGGTGGGGGAGGAAATGGATGAGGATCACGTGTGCACTCCACTCAGCAGAGTCGGCTGCCGCAGAATGCTCAGAGCAGAGCAGCGCAAGGAAGAGCGTCGGTCTGCGGAGCGCTCTGGAACAGACTTCCCGCGAAGGAGAATGGTTGGTCCGAATGACGATTGGCAGCACGGGCGGCGAGGCCAGGGAGCGGAGCAGAAGAGGATAAGCCGATGAGGAGGGACGTAGAGGCCGGACGGGGTCGGGGAGTTGCTTTGGGTGTGGTCACAGCCGTCACAGCGCGAACCGGTGAAGGCCGAGTTGGGGTGGAAGGCGTGCTAACCGACGCAAAAATGTTGCGCAAGTCGAGGGCGCCTTCGGGGTCTGATTCTTCAGCGGAGCTGGCACCAGACATTTGGAAGACGCCGTCTGCACCTTCGGATGGAGCACGCTTGTGACGACGCTCTCGTTTGGCGGGCTTCTTGCGTGGTGATGGTGTTGGCTCACGGGCACGCTTGTCGGTCCTCTTTGGCGTGTTCGGGGAGGTCAGGTCAGACGGCATTGTGATCAGGCCGGGTCTAGCTTGCTTGGCCTTGCGGAGTTTGGACTTGTTCGGCGCATTGACTGGCGGAAGGTCCTTTGTGAGCACTCGTGGCGACCCCATCTCGCTAACGTCGTCGCAGATAGGAAACGCAGGCGCTTCATCGGCAGGAGGGATAAATGTCCCTTGGCTTCGTCGAGGTGGTGTGGTCACAGGGCTGCAGCAGAATGGACCGTAAATGCTACTGCACACAAGGAACCAAGAAAAAAAAACAATTTACCTCTTGCGCCTCGGAGCTGAGCGCGAAGGGGAAAGGACCAGGAGGCCAGGTGTTCTAGTTGCCTGGACGGCCATCGGCGGCGCACTGGGCATCCGGCGGTGCATCGGGTTCGCCCGCAGGGCAGAGGTAGGTTTTTGCGTGAGCATCATATTGGGAGAGGAGAGAGAGCAAGCGCTCGAACGGCGGTGAGGGTGTGGTTGGAGGTCAAAGGTAAAAGCAGGAGAAGAGCCGAGGCAGCAGTGCCACTCCGCTATTTATCGTGTTGTGCCCTGTTTGTCCTGGCTCCAAACTGTACCCGCCATCATTTTCCCAGCCACAATTCGCGATGATTCCTTTTGCTTGTTTCCTTTTACAGCCGGACTTGAATTGACTCACGATTGCCTGGCTTTTCACCTTCGCTTATTCGTCCGGCTACAGCCCTATTCACCATTGTTTGCAGGCGGAAGCCTCGCAGCGCAGGTGAGACGGCCTCGACCAATTGAGCCCGATCATTTTCACGACTGTCGACCCTCCTTTCTCCCACGCGGTCCACTCGTTGCTCCCATCGCTCCATTTCTCAGCTACCGCTTCTGCCTCATATCAAACCGCAAACCAATGTTATTTCCAGCTATTTTACCTCCTTTTTTTCTACCTCTATTTCTCTATTCGTAAAAAAATAGTGGACGAGCCAATCACCTTCGACCTTCTTCTTCTCCATTCTGACTCCACACCTGCCTTTCCTGGGTGAGACCCTCTTTCTGCTCTTCTCCAAAACCTTTCTTTGGAACGCGATCCGTCAGCCCCGTGATTCGACCCTGCAATATCCCCTTGTTTCTCCTACTTCCGCCCTCCCCTGCTCAACTATCCCAAATCCTCTCGATCTAATCGCGGTTGTCATTTCTCCGAACAAGCCTCTAGGCTCTTGGGAAAGTCATGTTGCTGTGACTGGTTATTCTCACCCACGTATATTTTTGAATTTACCTTCATTGGGTGAACCGTGAGACCAGGATCTAAGAGCAAACATGACATGCCTTCTTTTCCTCGTGTTTGAGCATTCAACCACTGCCAAAGTGTCTGATAAGCCAGCTCCATTGTTGTTGTTCGCAGGGCAAAACAGAACTCTAAGCCAATCAAATCCAAACTCCGGTTCTCCTAGTCCAGAAGCTTCCATCAGGTGAGCAAGCGTCAACCACAGCCAAGCCAAGTCTGTGGACGGAGCTTGGGTTTCGGGATCGGCGGTGGACCAAGGCGTCGTCGCGCCTCAGACCTCTTCGACATCAGCAACGGCCTGTGTCTCGTTTTGCATTACATCTTCTAGAACGTTGAAAGCAATGACCTTGATTGGTGCCATCAGTTCAGGATCCGCTTTCCTCTTTGTCGAATGAGAATTAAAGGCCGATGATTTCCAAATACCCCGCGCATGAATGCCTTTTCTCCTGCCCAGAAGGCTGTTACCTTCAACAACCCGCCAATGATCTCAGGATATTTGAAAGGTCAAATCAAATCGAATTGCTCCTAGATCAGAGAAAACAATCCTCCACAAAACAAATAAGTGTATAGATTAAACTTCAAACGGCGGCGGTGGCCCCTCCAGATGGTGCCCTTGGCCTCGCAACTGTTCTCTTAGGCCCTGCATCTCAAGTTCCATCGCATGCATCCTTTGCTGCATTGACACATCGGAAGAAACAGTGCTCGGTTGAGGTTGAGGGAATGAAGGAGCAGTGGAAGACGGGGCGTATAATGATCCAGGACCAGATGACGAGGGAGCGGTCAATGGTGTGACAGCCACTGGACTCGCAGCCGTGACCAGTCCCTCCTTGTCGTCAAAATATGGACCTTCCTTCTTCTTATAAAGACCTCTCAACCTGTGCCTCGCCTTCCCTCGTTTATGTTCGCGCGGGTAAATAACGCACGCGAAAATGAATATTGCAGCAGCGACCATGACCACCAATACCACAATGAGAGCAATCACCCCAGGAGCTAAATCTCCTGAGCTGTTCCCGCTGTCGTCGTCTCCGCCACTATGCAATCCTGTCGGCAGAATGTATGTCGTGCTCCTGACAGTGGTCTGAGTATACAATGTTGTCATAGCGAGAGCTTGGAAAGTGTGCGTGGCTGTCGTCCGGAAATCCTCGACGTTCCTGTCGAAGCCAACATAGTAGCAGATCTGCATCGAAGCAACTGCAGAACCTGTACCTTGGGCATAACAGTCGCGCCAATCCATAAGGAATGTGTCGGTTACTGTGCCGGTAGGGATGGGCATGCGATATGTTGTGAAAGGGCCAAAGTAGCCATAGTTCATCGTTTCGGCTATGAGAAATGTGATCGTCAGAGACCCAGGAAAGAAGAAAATAAAAGAATTAATTGGAACATACGCGGAGGAGCGGTCAGAAACGCGCCATTGGCACCAGTTTCACCAACAACAAACCCGTTAAACGCAACACTTGTACTCGAGACATACAATAGTGTTGTGTGCATGAGGGACACCCCAATCTTTGCAGTGTCTGTGTATGTGGGAATTGCCCATGCCGTGACCATAGGGGAAGTGGTCGTGTATGTGGTATATGAGTAAGGCATTTCAAAGCGCAAGTCACTAGGACACAACGCTTGAGGGGTTTGAAGATGAAGGGGAAAGGAGAAATCAAGTATAACAATCGACAACAAAGCCTTGCAATTTGATTTTGGTTTCAATGGAGAACCGCGGCTGATAAACATCGGTGCCCATGTGCTCAATTTATCTCCTTAGTTTCTAAAAGAGCATATTGCTTGAACTCTTCTTTTTGCAAGGAGGAAAGAACAAAGTTCGTTGACGCTGTTCCAATTCGTACAAAAAGGAATTCCAAGGACATGGTGGGCAGAAGAAGATGCCCATTCATGTGTCACAATGTTATTTCCTTAGTACTCGCCAAAAATAGAAATAAGGGTTCAAAACCCAGTCCGAAGATGTGCACTATTTGTTGTACATATCTATACGCAATCTGGTCAATGCAAGTTTCTCTCATCCGTTCTTACACAGCACCCTCCGACTTGATTTTCACTTTCAAACCTGGGCTGACCACGGGGAGCGCAGGGCCTTTGGATGCTGTAAATGTAGCCTTGGATTCATGGAGGGTTTGCGAGCCATATATTGGCTTCGACGGAGGTGCCTTGAAAGGATGGGCTTCCGTGTTGAACACGTCTGAGAGATAGCTGTTCAAAGAGCAAGGTTGAGAGGAGATAATGGGGGCTTACATTCATCCAAGCTAATATGGGTTGGGTCGTCGAAAGTTAGATACAAATATTTTAGAACCTATGAAGTGTTTGTCGCGCAATTCTGAGTGTAGAGGTGAAACCTACCTCGGCGAACCTGCGAACACAAATTCAGTCAGAGCAACGAGATTGAGAACTGAGAAACTTACCAGAAAGACTCCATATCATCAATCTTATCCGAATTCACGTTAGTTACGTCCCAGATCGCATCGAATGCGACAGCTCCAGGCAAGTATTTGTTAATGGAGTCCACGAAAGACGCAGCCCTCTCAAGATACTTCTCGTCACCAGTAGCGCGAAAGGCGTAAAAGTTACTCTCCAGAACTTCTGGGCGCAAATCGTAGTAGTTATACCCGCTGGGAATATAATATCCATGCTGAGCGTAAAAATCGAGATCTTTCTGCGTCGGATCGGCGAAGCCTGTGTAGTTGCCGTCAGAAGACATATAAGCAAAGGCTTCTGGACCAATTCCAGTACTATAGCAATATCCGGTGAGACTAGGTGAGAGATTTCGGGTGATATGATCTTACGCAGTACTCGTATAAGTGTTCCAGCATGCATCAGCGAGTTCGAGGCCATAGTTAACAATGGTTTCATTGTTGGTGAGCTTGCCCCCTCTTGGTTGGATCAGCCCATGTCGGTTTGTGTGTACATAATAAAACACGTACAGAATCCAGTTACCTCCGTGGAAACAAGCCAAATTGCTGTAAAAAAATTTGAATTCCAGAAGCATCTTGCTTTGGACGGAATATACCTGCTGATGTGGCGGAAGCGATTGTTCACGCCGTCGTAGGTACAAGTGTAGAGATGATCGCCAACAGTGGATCTCTATAAAGCGAGTTAGAAAATATGGCATTCTAAATGAACTATGAATGCCCTACTCTCAAGAGATTCTTGATAGTAGAGTCGACAGCAGTCGACCACTCGTCAACATAAAAAGGATCGTCGGTATTGGTCAAACGAGGGTATCTGTTAAAAGAAAAGTTAGGTATAAGAATTCCAGGAGGCTTGCAACGTTCTTAATAAGATATTCGAAGTAGGAGTCGGATCCTCCACCCCAGGACTAGATGGAAGAAAATCCTCAGGACTTTGGAAGGAAATAATGCTAGATGAGAATCCCACCACATAAGCACCAACGGGAGTCCCGTCATCAGGATTAATTCCTTGGACGGCAAGACCAGGGAATGGTTTGTTCTTCGCAACGGTCAACCAAGTGAAATACAGGAGAAGGTAGAGATCGAACTTGTGATGCAATCCGGTTGAAAGACTTTTCAGCAAGTTGACGGTACTTTTCGTCTTGAACATGACTTGAGAGGGATCCCCATTCTATTACAAGCTGAAGATTCAAAATGGTCAACCAAATTGCTGAGACAATCGCAACGGGGACTAACTGTGCCGGCCTCAGCAATGTTTGACTATACGGAACGGAATGAGTTATTCTCGACTCGGTAAAGAAAAGGGAGAGCATACAGTGTCCTTGATCGGCGTGTTGTTGGCTAGTTCAAAGTTAGTGAGAGAATGTGATGGGTGGCCACCAGACGTACCGAAATGTATGTGCCCATATGGGACGTCGTGGCCATCTGCCCAGGCGAAGCTCATTTTGTCTGCAACTTCTTTCGCCTTGTCAAGCAGACCAGGATATTGTCCATCACTGAGTTCGTAAGCACTAACTAGGCCGCCAAGGAAGCGAATGGTGGTCTCGAACACGCTGACTGGATCTTCAGTGTGAGATTTACTGAAGTCGATGCCTAGAGAAAAGTTGACAGCTTCGCCAAACCAATCGTCTAAGCCCATGATTTTCTAGGATACATTGAGCAAACAATCCAAAAAGAAAGCTAAACGACAATTTCAGACCAGAGTTGGCATCGCATCGACAATGGTGGAACCCCAGCCATTGCGACCGTCATAGTAAGTCTTGGATTCTGGCTGAAGATCGTCGTGACCCCACGCGTATTGTCTAGAAGAAGACGGGAGCTGAGACGGGAATGGAAAGGTGTGGTTGGTGGAATTCATGTACATACTTGTAAGCTTCATAGCTGGTAGTGAAAATCTTCTTGACGGCATCCCTGTGGGTTGAAGCGCTGGGTGGAAGTACAATGCCTGGCTTCTGAACGAAGCCGGCGTGAACCAAAAGAATGGGTGAGACCAAGATGGCCAGGAGCATGGTGGATAAAGAGGGTGAGGGGCAGGAAAAGAGGTCTAATGTGCATAGATAGCCTGTTTAAATACCGGCAGGACCATATGTCGGCATAGGATTAGAAGGAGCATCAGAAAGAAGTAGTCGACTGCTTAGTTCGGAGATCCACACGCGGTGAGCAAAGACTTCCTATCCGCACAAGTGGAAGCGGCTTCGGTCAGGTGTGATAAAGGAAACCCATGACTCGGTCACCAGAAAGTAAGCGTGTGTGTGGGACGGGACTCAGGGGAATAATTGGTCGCGGACGGGAGGAGTGGAGGAAGTGGCGTCGGTGACTATGAAGAGTTGTTACTCGCTTGTTACCGCGTATCTCGTTATGTTTATAGGATTAGAGATATGCTCGGCTTTCCCGTATCATGGATAATAAGTTAAGCAGAGAAAGAATCCTCGAGTAACAAGATGGAGGCAAGAACAAACTTGCAGGTCAACCTTGTCTTGAATCAAACCACCATGGCCGATCGTCCTGCCAGGCCTCCTTTACTGCTTTTTCTCCACCATGACAGGTTAATAAACGAATCTTGTTGCCCTTTCAAGGCCTTCGCATACGGACTATAGTCACATAAGAAACACATCCTTCCATATCATTGCAGTTGAATGCCTAACGCTACAAAACACTTTCCTATGCTGAAAAATGTTTGAAGAGCAACATAGTATGGCGCTTTTACTCTTACTAACAGTCAGGAATTACTCCACTGATCACAATTATTGCCTACGAATTTACGAAATAATGCTTTCCCGCTCCATCCTAACCTCGACAAGCGTCAACATTTTCAACTTTATTGCATGCCAAGCATGAAAGTGTCTCGAAAGCGATAGTTGGCTGGCCTCCTGCGTTTACGCGCGTACCAAAAAAAAAAGGAGGATGATAATGGGAAATGTTTGAGCAGCACAAGCTCTTAATATGAATTTTGGTAAAGATACGCGTTCCTACCCGTGGCGTATTATCTTCCCAACTCGTCGTCAATGGACCGCCAGAATGCACACCTCTCGTTCAGTCCCTCGTCATCTACTAAAGTAACATTACCCGGATGTAGAAAAATTCGTGGAGTTCCTTGCTTGGATGAAACGCTCTAGTAAGTAACAAAGGTGAGTGGAAATGGGTCTTTTTCGTCCAGCAAGATTAGCACCTTCCATTGCGTTCCATTCGCAGCAAGCAAAAACCAATCCTGAAGGTCGTCCTCAATCGCTGGCTTTCCAGTAACGATGAATGAGGTCAAGAAGCGACGCATTGCTGGGAACAAGCTAGACGAAGTAGGTTGCGGATAATTCCAATAAGCATCAAGTTCATCTCCATGGCGAGTGAAGCCCTCAGAGTCCGGATTATCATAACTAAAAAAGCGGTTTGAGTATAATGAATCTATGTAGTACATGTCTTACTGATACCCGTAGGCTGGAAGACCAGCCTCATATGCATAACCATTGATCATTTTGGCAGTGCAAATATATCTAAAGCAGCAGTCAGCCTCAAATCGAGCCAAGAGAACACTGTGAACCTCATTTCTGCATATATCGCTGCTGTCACATCTGGTAGGGACCCAGTGTAGTGCTGAAGGACCTTCTCAAAGAGCTCCGGTGTGATAGTAGGAAATTGGCCTTTGATGAAAGTGTAGATCGTGGTGGCGTTGCCGTCGCTTCGACTAACATTCGCGGCAGGATCTGTTAAGCCAGTCCACCAGCCCCAGCCCTCATCTGTATTGGAACTGCGCCTGTAAGAGACTTAAAGGGCATAGAACGCTCAGCACACACCCATATAATGTGGGGACCTTTGCAAAATGTCCTGCTTTGAAAGCTACGGAAGGCCGTTCTTGAATAAACTTCCCGTCAGTAATTGGTCTAGAGTACGGCCATCAAAGGGTGACCATCACAACCAAAACCGTGATAGCTTACGCATAAGGAAATAGAACATCGGTTCTGTTGTCCAAAAGATTCACACTGGCTGCCGCAAGGACTGAGATATCTACCTCTCGGAGACATTTTAGAGCCGTGTTCCCTGTACAATTCCTAATCGACCAAAGTTGGCCGTAGTCCAACATTATAGACAACCAACTCACGCGTAACTTGCAAATTGTGTGAAGAGGAATTCCGCATAGTCACTATCCATCTCTGGTGCATAGTTCATGCATGGACTGTCTCCAATGGCTTGCTGAAACAACCCCTCATTGTCACCTTTGTTGGCAATGAGATGAAACATGGTTGAACAGGCCCCAGCTGATTGCCCCCAAATAGAGACTTTCCTGCATAGAGGTATAAGTATTAGTAACAACGTCCAGAAAAAAGTTGCTGACTCGGGATCGCCACCAAAACTTGGAATAAACTTCTGCACCCAACGCATTGATGCACGCTGGTCAAGAAGCCCTACGTTTCCTTCCCCGTCTGCCGCGATTTGGGAACCTCCAAGAAAGCCCAATGCACCCACTGCAGATGTCAGAGATGAAACGGAAAAAAAGGAACAGACAACATACGCCTGTAAGCTGCTACAACAAGAATAAAAGGTTCCTCAGAAGCATTGAGAAGCAACTCTGGAGGAAAGGCATTGATTTTGCCATGCTGAAATCCACCTCCATGGAAGTAGATAACTACGGGGAGTTGGGATGTAGTTCGTGTCCCTTTTGGTAGATATACCTTTGGGTTGGATGAGATTATATGCCACGATACCCTATGTCAAAGATTCACGTTCACCACCAAGCAATCCTCACTGAAGCCATCTTCCACAGTGGATACATCCATCTGGATGCATGAAGGAGCAAACTGGGACCCGTCATATTTGAAATCTTCCTTGTAGAAACCCATCTTACTTTAGTTGCATCAACAAATCCTAACGAGGCGTTGGGCGGAAACACAGGTGCTCTGAACCGGAGATCACCAATGGGAGCTTCGGCATACTTGATTCCTTTGAAGCTAACAACACCAGTCGTGTCGTTGAAAGCACCAAGGAAAGTTCCATCTAGAGACAATTTAAGAAAGAACGGCGCGAAGTCCGGAGTAACGAAATATTATACACGGTAAAGTGACATTGAGCCCAATGCGCTTGCCCGCTTGTGGAGCACGACCCAAAAAATGTGCCCCAGCAGGTCTCGATGCCAATACCAAGGAATGGGGAATCGTTAGGAAAATAAGGGAAAATATTTGAAAAATCATCAGGATCTTCATCGAGTATGTGGGAGATGTCATGCGAAGGCTTGAATCGACGGCTGGACACGACGATCTCTTTATATATCATTGGGGAGGGGGGCTAAGATGGTCAAAGGAAGAGCTCCAAATACACGCGACGCGGTAGCGCGAAGAATGATGACGTGAGTGCAAGAAGCAAGCCCGAAGCGTAATCTATGTTTATGTACCCATTCAAATGCCGCTCATTTCAAGACTCGTTTCGCACCACCAAATTGCCCAGAAAACAGGATTATCTCGAATATTTCAAATTACGCATAGTCGTTCTGTGTATCTATTTGTTTTTATTTGTTTACACCGGACTATCCACTGTTAGATCGAGTAGGTTTGAGCTCTTAATCATCGAACGCTTCGGGCAGTACAATGCAAATAACAGATTCACACTATTCCCCCAAGCCAATCAAAGTCATTCCAATAACACCAAGAAGAAGACTTGAGATAGCCAATGCCTGCCTCTTGACCGTAACAGGGCCTTTCTCGTCATTCGAATCAGAATCGCTGTGCGAATGACCGTGTTCGTGTTCATGTTCATGTTCACCTTGGAGCGAACCAAAGATGAAGTCACCAGCTAACATCTCAACTGTACCTGCGTAGATGAGCATGCTTGCTGAAATGGCTGAGAGCAATCCCTGTGCCAGTTTCATTGGTGTTTGATCTCCACCTCTCTGGCTGGAAAAGAGAAGGAGACCGACTCCCATGCCCAATGGTGTCATTAGAGCAAAAAGGAGAGGCAAGACGAAGGTTATCCATGTTGTTGCACCAACAGGACGACCAGGCGGTGGTGGGACAGAGCATATTCTAATTCCCAAGGACAGGCCCTGTTCACATGTGAGACGTATGTGTAATTTCTGAACCAATCTTCATTACCTCAAAAACTTGATGAAATCCGATAGCAGTGGCGAGAGAGGCTAGAAAACTGTGAGCCATAGAAAGCAAGAAAAGGTAGAGCTCACTGAATTCCGATCCTCGAATTACCGCTAGAGTAAGTCCGATAGCCGCAGAATGGATCATAATACCCAATTGAAGAACCTAGATGTCATTAAATATTAAGTAGGAGGGGTATAGGAAATGGACCAACTAGTAGTCCAACAATTTGCCTTCGTCTCCCCACTTTCGGAGCATCATCCTCAGGAGCAATTTGTGTCCTTGATTCCTCGTCGCTATCCCTCGCGGGTGTTTCACCAGGATCTACTAAGTCCTTCGACTGTGATGAACATGGCTTGGAACCAGCACCACTTCCGATGAGGAAAGAGCATCCTCTATTTAATCCAGAAAACTCGTTGTGTGCGGGCATGTGGGATGAATCTGTACGATTAGGAGACATGCGAGGAAGACTGGGATTGAGAGCATCTTGAAATGGTGCGGGGACAAGCGCTGTGGTAGATCGTCTTCTTCTAACAGCAGGGGAAACCAACAGAGGAGTGCGTTCATCTGACACTACAGTCTCAAGATGGGAAACTAGTGGTAGAGGAACACGTTTCCTCGTTGGTGACACGGAAGGCGAGGGTGTAGGGGAAGTTGGAGCAGAGTGATCCGCATAGAGGTGCTCTACATATGTTGAAGAAATATCTATAGGAACGTGAGCTCACAATGTTTTGGAGTTGAAGGGAGGAACCGGCTTACATTCTATTAAAAAAATGACGAGTAAACCAGACAGCCTAAAGACCGTTGGAATCTTTTTCAGAAGGTTTTGTGGACACGCACATGATGAGTCCAGTCCATTTGCCAATGTGGTGATATCGTTCATTCACGAGAGGGTCGAGGAGGGATTCGAAAGCCTCTTGCAAAAGATGGTTGAATGCAGTGGATAATATAACACCTATAACGCCGTTTCGTAAGATGCATATAATAACACAAGCAGAAGTCATACCTGTCCCGAAATGTTTTCCTATGAAGAAAACTATTCGAGGTATCCTCAGGCGACGGGATCGCTTAGAAACTTCAGGAAATGCAACGGCTTTGGACAAATATCAGACTCCAGCGCTGTACAGAGATTTGTACAGTGAACGCACCTAGTAGTGATAGAAGAAATAGGATGATAAGAATGAAGACTCGTGGGGGATGTGAGGTTGTGTTGAAACTGATCGTGGTGTCGTCCAACGCCGGCGTCACAGCAGCAAATTGGGCAACCATGGAAAGGTTGGCAAGACAGTTTAACTGTACAAGCAGCCGCACAGATGGGGGTAAATCCTTAGACCCAGCGACGTGGTGGTAAAGACCAAGTTTCGATTGGTTTAACTTTGGATAGTGTGGCTGACTGGCTCCTCGTGTGGACCTTCACAGTCACTTCCATCATGTGCGGCGCTCCCGAATTTCAAAATTCAACGAACAGCTCGTTCGACAATTTGAATTTATTGATCATGGACTGTGAGCTACTTATGGGGTTACTTGTGGTGAGCCTGATGCCTTGTCCGCTACCTCCACCTAAAAAATTATCATGCAAATGACACAATACAGTGCTTCATTCCCATTTGGAGTCTTTACATAATACAGAGGGTTGCCAAGCCAAATAATATGGCTCGAACCAAAGCATCGTGCTAAACGGATAACTCGCGTCTCAATGGAACTTGACGTGTCTGTAAGTCGCCATCTGGTCCTGGAAGCGGTCAATTTGGCCAGGAGTGAATTCCTACGCAAGGCTTTGCATCAGAACTGAGATGTAAAGCCAGTAAATTCTCTCACCTCATAGCAGGCATCATCCGTGTAGTCCTAAGGTAGCATACAGTGAGTTACATCTTGCACAGAGAAAGAAAATGAAAGTAATTGTACCATCTAGAAAGAGAGTTGAGGCAATGAAAACTTCATGCTTAGATGTGAAACGCACGTAATTATGGATGGGATCCAACCCAGGTTGGTTGGGGCAGGAGTCCTGACCGATTAGGCAACCTAGAAACGTATGAAAAGGAGTCGACGGCGTTCTTGCTGGAAGGGGCTAACCAGTGGCAGGTTCTTTTTCCGCCGGTGTATCGTCTACCATGTCGCTTGAGCCATCACAATTACCTTCGAATGGACCGGGTTCATCTATAACATTAGAGTTTGAGAGCAAGATAGTATGTGATGCAGAAACGTCATACCATTGAAGGTGTGATACAAACCAACCCAATGTCCAACTGAAGGAGCATTTAGGCACAAAAATCTAATATAGAAGAAGTCATAAAAAATACCTTCGTGTTGCACAGTTCCACCGAGGTTGAATTTTGTGGTGGTACCTCCGGGTGTCGAAGAATAGAGGAATACAACGCCGTCATCAGTAGGGTTGGCCTGAAAGTAACAATGAGACTGCTTGAGTGAACACAAAAAGACTAGTTGGCACCTCATAGTCGGCAGGTAAATTCTAGACAACATCAGTTAAAACAACTTGAGATGAAGCCAGAGGGTCGGCTTACGGCATAACCAAGGAGTCCCCCCGCGGCATCACCTTCTTCAAATCCTACAGAATACAGATTGAGAGTAGCTTCATCTCCTTTACGAAGAGCGGCCTTCATTTCGTCCTGGGTTGGGAGACCGTCGCTATTGGAAGATGAGCTTTAGAATATCACGAGGATTGGTCGCTACGCACTCGTAAGGAGAAGCCTTTGCAAACCACTCCTGCAATATAGTTGGTAAATGGCTATTATGCCTTGAATCTGATAACGTACCTCGTTTGTCACATAATGAAATTTCTTCAGCTACCATTGGTTTTAATCTTGTTCGCTCTCACGTTCACACTGGAATTACCTTGAAGGCCAAACCAGAGCCAGTAAACGCAGTGTTTAAGACAGTAATCTGGTCATGAATCTGCTGTTCACTGGAAATACAGCCCGCTTGGATGAAACTACTACAAAGTATAAGACAACAAGAGGTACTTACGGTACGTGACCACCCTCCAATGTGCTGTTCTTCTGGATAACATGCCAATAAACAGGGATTTTGACTTCCTTTGTGGGATGGCAGATAACTCGTTTCGACTCAAAATCCGCCTCCAACTCGACACGCCGTTCAGCGGATACAGTTGTTCCGCAGAGACGGCTGCATATACATGTAAGGACGGATAGCCAGCCCGAAAGGAAAGTCACGTACGATGCTGAAGCAGAGCCAAGGAGCGCAAAAGCAAAGAGCGTTGCAGAGAACATGTTGTCTCAAGAAAGTGGTTCAAGGAATGGGAGAGAGCTAAAGCTGCTTCGAAGATCCAATGCCAAGACCGAGCTTTTATGAAGAGAGTCCATGTGCTACTTCTATTGATGCTCTTACATTGCGCCGCATGGAGCGAGGAAACTTCGCATGGTTCCATCGGTAGTACAACATGATGGCTCAAAATGTGGCAGGGCGCGCCAAGACAATTCTTTCCCATGTTGTTGGGTGCCTCGCGAAGCTGAAAGAAACAGAATACGCTAATTTTAAGATATGATCATCCCAGATATTGTGCTATGAGAGGAAGGCTAGGAGAAAGTTTGAATCATTGCGGCGAAGCTCCGGATACGGTCTCAATTAAGACTGGATTCAACATGTCGCAGAGTACATGGCGGCATGTGAGGATCTTTGCATAAATATCCGAATCAAGCCGTTTCTCCTCCATTTCCACCATCTCATTCTCAGTGTCTTTGTTATCTTAATTGCAACCTTCACAGCATGTGGTCCAACAACGACAAGAACGCTGTACATATATATTAGCGCACGGAAAGTTCATGCGCTCTCTCTTAGCGGCCACATAATCTCAACAGACTTGAAAAGTGCAAGTTTAGACGGACAGCTTTCATATTAACGAAACTCACCGCTCTAGAGAGATCGTAGAACAATCAATATGACGAAGAGACTGCATATCGGCATTTAAATCGACGACTTACAAGGAAGTACTTGGACAGACCAGTTTGACCACAGTATAAGGACAAAACAATTCCGAGCAAGTGGTTAAGCGACGCTCTAAGAATGGCCATGCACCCCAGAGAAGCCTGCCTTCGAGTTCCGCTAACGTATCACTGAAAGCAAGCGAAGGACGATTGCGCTCAGGTTGCAGCGCTGTGGTCTCGAATGCAACCAGCAGGCTAAGCGAAAGAAGAAATCGCTTATTACATTAGGAACTTGTATTGCCTTTTTATATACTTTAATCTGTGCTTCCTAGAATGTTCATGAGGATATTAAAAGGGTTGACTAAAGATCAGAGCCAGCTACTCTTGGAACGGGAAGTAGCTACTAACCTTCGACACCAACGGTCTCCAAGTCTTTTGTTAGCGGTTTGGAGCGGCCAAGTGGAATCCGGCAGCGAGCCAGTAGATTTAAGGTAAAATATTCGTTATTCTATTGCTAACTACTAACCAGTTTATATAGTAATTTACATAGAACTTAATAGAAGTACGTAGAAGTAAGTAGAAGCCTAACGAAAGCTCCGGAATATACGTGAGCCCTCGCTTGACTAATACGATTACTCAGGGAAATCGTACACTCCTCCTCAAGCGGGGAGTAATCCGAGTTCCAATCGGAACTTCTCGAATTTCACTCGAGGCAGCGCCTTGGTGAAAATATCGGCCACCATCTCATCGGTAGGGCAGTAGTCTACGTCGATCGAACCTAATTCTACTTTTTCGCGTATAAAATGGTTACTAACGTCGAAATGTTTCGTTCGAGCGTGATGCTGCGGGTCCCGTGCGATGGTAAGCGCGGCTTGATTGTCTGAATATATTAATGTAGGACTTTCGAAGTTGATAACTTCGAGTCCGTCAAATAAGAACGAGAGCCATAAGGCTTCTCGTGTGGCTGCTGCAAGAGCGGAGTATTCCGCTTCAGTCGTAGACGTAGCCATAGTAGATTGTTTCTTCGAATGCCATGCGATTGCGCCTCCTCCTAACATGTAAACATATCCCGACACCGATTTACGGTCGTCGGGATTCGATGCGAAATCGGCGTCGGAATACGCGCCGAAAGTATCATTAATGTTAAGGTTTTTAGGAAGTCCGCCAAAGGTTAAGCGTAAGTGACTTGTACCTTTTAAGTAGCGGAAAATTCGCTTTACCGCGGTCCAATGGACTCGACTCGGGTTGGCGGCAAATGCACCAACTCTCGAGACGGCAAATGAAATGTCGGGACGGCAAATTGTAGCCAACCAAATGAGTGCGCCGATATGCTCAGCAAATGATCGCGACGATCGCGTTTTGCTCTCGACGGTCATGTTCTCTTCACTCTCGGACTCCTCCTCCTCGTTCTCGACTCTCTTGGTTAATATTACATTTGGATCGAGCGGCGTTGTTACACTTGTCATTTTCTCGTATCCGAACTTGTGGAGGGTTTCTGTGATGTAATTTTCTAGGCCGATTTGTATGGTGCGTTTCTCTCTGTTTCGATGAATTTCTATCCCAATAATCTTTTTCGGTTCTCCTAGATTTTTCACTTCGAAATTTCGCCTCAAGACAGCTTCGACGGCATCAAGGGCTGCCTTCGTTTCGGCAAACACGAGGAGGTCGTCCACCCACACTGTAATAGTTGTGGTGCGGTCTCCGGTTTTTACAGCGCGTGTGTACACGCCATGGTCCACGGGATGCCTTTTAAATCCCGCTTTGGTGAGTTTTTCGTGTAAATCGAGATTCCATTCCCGTCCTGATTGTTTTAACCCATACAGAGTTCTATTCAACTCTGCGACACGGTCAGTTCCGTCACCAAACTCTGGTGGCTGTTCCATGACGATTTTCTCCTTTAGGTGACCATTTAGGTAAGCTCCTTTTATGTCCAATTGACGCATTTCGAGGTCTTGGACTGCTGCTGTGGCCAGTAAGGCTCGGAGGGACTCGAGACGGACAACAGGGGAGAAGGTATCAGTGAAATCTATACCGAAAATTTGTGAGTAACCCTTTGCAACAAGTCTGGCTTTGAATCGCTGAAGGTTTCCCAGTTCGTCTGTCTTTGGAGTGAACACCCACTTGCAGCCAATTACCTTTCGGTCTGCTGGGCGTGGAACTAATTTCCATGTTCCCATGTTCTTTAGGGTTTCGAGCTCCTCTTGGATCGCTTTTAGCCAATTTGGCCAATCCGGTGAGTCTTGTGCTTCCTTTAGGGTTTTTGGAGTTGCTGGAACTTTCTTAGGTTTCAGGGTTTCAGCTGCAGCGAGAATTGCATAGACGTATTCCGAGACATGGTTGATGACCTCGGGGTCGTCATTATCTGGTTCGTCTTGTATTCTGTTCGGTTTTTGCGTTTCTGCAGGCTTACGAGAGGCAGGATTGTGTAATTGTTTATAATCTATTGCTCTTGTCGGTCTTGTGAGCACTCTGAGTGGATATCTCTGGTCTCGAGTGTTCCGGCCAGGTTCTGTAGGGAGTGTTGGAGAGGATACAGGAGCCTGACTCTTTGGTCTAGGTGGGTAAGTATGTTCCTCCTCCGGTTCTGGTGCTTCGACTGACTCTTCCCTTATAGATGTATCATCTGACGATGTACTGGGAGTTAGAGGTGATAGAGGTGATGGAATTTGGGTAGGACTTGAAGGTGGGAGACCTTCGGTTTGTGCAGATTGGGTGGAAGGTGAACTTTGGTTAGTTGGCTCCCCCCCTTTCGCCCAATTCTGGACACTAATGACATCGCTATAGCCTGTAGACTTTGGAAATTTAAAATTTCTTGATATTTTAGTCCTGTGGGTCTTCGTGTCATAGTAACGGATCGATTTGGGACCATCAACCCAACCTATGAACTTGTGTTTCTCAGCTCTAGGGTCTAATTTCGACAGGGATTTGACATCTTCTCGAAAAATCCATACGTCAGAGCCGAATTCTTCAAAATGTGAGACATCTGGCTTCTCGGTGGTGAACACTTCATGGGGTGTTAGTCCCTTTGGTAGGGAACTAGTGGTGCATCTCGCTCGGATGTATACGGCATGTTTGATTGCCCACTCCCACAATGATGCAGGTAAGTCTTTTGCTCTTAGCATTGCTCGAGCTAACTCCGGAATAGTTCTATTGAATCGTTCAGCCACTCCGTTTTGTGCTGGTGAGTGTGGAGCGGTCTGGTGGAGTTCGATTCCTTTCCCCCTCAGCCACGAGATTAACTCGTTATTGGCATATTCTGTCCCCTCGTCGACTCGTAACCACTTTGGCTTCATGCCGAATTGTCTCTCTGTCCACTCGATGTATTCTTTGACCTTGTTTTTAGCATCTGATTTCGACTTTAGGAATGCGACACTGGGGTGTCGAGAATGGTCATCAATGAAGGATATATAGTATAGGTTCCCTTCGGTGGATTTAATACGAGCGGGTCCCCATAGATCGGAGTGAGTACCGTCTCCTGGGTCTTGTGCTCGAGTTGAGGCTAATTTCGGTTGAGCAGTGCGGTGCATTTTTGCTTCGATGCAAAAATCACACTCGTCAATGTCTTCAAGGGTCTCGGGATTGACTGTAAGTCCCGTAACACTTTCTGTATCGATCATATTTTGAATTGTCGACATAGTGGTGTGTCCGAACTTCCTGTGGATGGATTCCCAGGAGTTTTCCGGGTCGGGAACTACAATTGAGTTGATACTCTCTCGGTTTGTGGTTCTGGCCTTCCCAATAAGTGAGTATAGGTTGTTTTTCATCTCAGCAACCATTACAACTTCATCCTTTGTATTTAGGATTTCGAGTCGCTTTCCCTTTCCTCTCCATGAGCCTCCGAGATGGTCAATTCTGGCCAAGGAGAAGAAGTTGTCTTGACTTTCCGGTATGTACATTACATCCTTGAGGTCTATGGTTGTCTTCTCATCTCCTACAGTACAGTCTAGAGTGACTGTTCCCCTTCCTAGGACTTTGGCAGTTGCTCCGGCAAAGCCATTTGCCTGCTCAGTGGTAGGTTTATAGTCCTGGAGGTATTCGAGACGGTTAGTGACATGACTTGTAGCTCCGGAATCGACAATCCAGGCTTCGTTTGGTTGGGAATAGGGTGTTTTGGTGACCATAAATACGGCATCTCGGCTCACCCCCTCCGTAATTTGGCTCACCCGGTTGTTTGAGTTGGAGGATTGGGAAGGCTGAGCATTATTCTGCTCGGCTGATTGGTTTCCTTTCAAGGATTTGGATTTGGACCAACACTGGGCAGTCGTATGACTGTCCTTCTTGCCACAGTTTGTACAGTGAAGTCCTTCCTTGTTGTTGTTCCTCTGGGAGTTTCCTTTTCCTTTATGGTAAGTTCCTTTCTTTCCGTCTTTGTTGGATCGGTTGAAGAATACTTTGTTTCCAGAGGTTCCAGTTCGCTTCCGACGACGATTCTCCTCCAGGATCAGTGCGACAAACTCATTTGGAGTGATGCCAATGGTAGGCCCCTCCTTTGTCGTGATGGTTTTGGTAGTTTTAGTCTGAGTCGGAGCAGTAGTTACAGTACTGGCTGAAGAAGTTGTCGAAACTGAGGTAGATGGCTGTGTAGGTGCCGTGGCAGTTGTACTCGGGGTAGTTACAACTGTTGTTTCCTCTGTTACGGTCTTCTGGCCTTGTAGTATAATATTATTTGCTGCTAAGTAGGAACCGATAAACTGGTCCCAAGACTCCGGCATTGATGTAGCGAGTAAGATAATGAACTCTTGATTATGTACAGGAGATCCGATCGCATTGAGGTGGGCTACGACACGACGGAACTGTTGTATATGTTCCTCAATGTCAGTCCCCTCTTCTGCATTTGTCCGGTAAAGTTGCCGTCGGGCAGTCATAACACCTAAGAAGCCTTTTGGCTCTTTGGCATCGCACAGACTTTTCCACATCTCCCATGCCGTCTCGCAACCTTCGATATGAATCATTTGGTCAGCAGCTAGGGATAACGTAATCTGACTGCGCGTTTTTGCCTCGCGGCGCTCCCATGCACGAATGTCCTTCTTCTCGTCAGCCGTCGGATGGTCAGGGTCAGCCATGGTAGGCTTATCCCGGTACGTTTCTTCTTCTAGGAACTCTTCCAGTTCTCGGTCCTCCAGAACGGCAATCAGCCGCTTCTTCCATGGCTGCCATTTGTCATCTCCCTCAGTGAGGTGTTCGATGCGGTGGCTAGACGATGTTTCGGCCATTTCGAATCAGGTAAGATCTTCTCGTAGATAGATAGATTGCGTAGGGAATGTAACAAATTAGATTTGGCAGTCAGGGCCCATAACCTGTTAGCGGTTTGGAGCGGCCAAGTGGAATCCGGCAGCGAGCCAGTAGATTTAAGGTAAAATATTCGTTATTCTATTGCTAACTACTAACCAGTTTATATAGTAATTTACATAGAACTTAATAGAAGTACGTAGAAGTAAGTAGAAGCCTAACGAAAGCTCCGGAATATACGTGAGCCCTCGCTTGACTAATACGATTACTCAGGGAAATCGTACATCTTTATAACTGATATATAAATACAGGAAGTGCTGTAGCGAGAATAACCACGCACATGAAAATCATTTCCAAGACCTAGAATTCTTGAATTAATGCTATCGCTTTCTCTGAACGTGGTTTGATGGAACACAGGAAAGGGACCGGGTGGCTATGGAGAATGAGCCAGTAGCACAAGATTTTAATGGATGATTCCACCTGATAGTCCCAATAGTTTGGTCAACGGTGGGTTCAATCACCCTCCCGCTCTCGTCTCGCGCCTTTTGGATGTCAAAGACAGCGAGACACTGAGCACACATGATCCATAAAGTTGCGTCGGCGAGATGGTTCCCAGGGCATATTCGTCTACAGAAGGGATAGAGAGATACTCTACATAACAGAGAGAAAGCCGCACCTTCCAAATCCGAAACAAATGCTACGAGGATCTTTCTCAGGGCTGTCCCCCAAAAATCGTTCCGGCAGGAACTTCATGGGATTATTGTATCTGCGTTCATCATGGGTCATGCCCCTGAGATTGTTTTGTGTACCGTTCGTAGAATGACTGAAATTATGTCTCACCAGAGGTTGGCGATGATCAGAGAGCCCTGCGGATGGAGTCCTGAACAACTGAAGTGACCATGACGGGAAGCATGCTTACTTTTGGAATGAAATGACCTTCGTGAATATCATCTTGGATAAGACGATGAGGTACGCTTGTTGGAACAACCGAGGTGAATCTTAGCACCTCCCATACGAGAGCTTCGATATAAGGAAGTTTTGGACGGTCTCCGAAGCTAGGTAATCTCTCCATTCCAACAACTCTATCAATTTCCTCTTGGGCTGCTTTCACAGCTTGGGGAGCCAGTGCCATTGCCAAGAAGAACCCTGCCATTGCGGAGACGCTCTATATTTTAATTAAGAATTCGTAAAGATATCCATTGTAGAGGAATAATGGTACTCACTGTATCTGCCGCACCACTGTATAGAGATGCCGCGGACCACTTCAATTCGAACTCTTTTTCAGGGGTCATGTCCGCTTCCTCTAGGAGAATGGATACAAAGGATACCGGTGCGCTGCCTTTCGTCTTCATAAAGTTCAGAACCTCGAAATCATCGGAGAGGAACAATCATACCACTTCGTCCTTCGTAAAATCATACGGCTGATCGACGAGCTTCGTTAGAGTAGTTCTCCATTCACGAGCCTCAGTTTTGAAATGAGTACCAGGCATCCAATCAGGGACATGCTTCACTTCACCGTTCTTAGATTTTCACCTTTGTCGCACTCCAAAGAAAAACTTACAAAACGGGAGAAAATCCACAATGTACCCCGCTGAGGAACGTGAGAATTGTTCTGTTGCATCTTCGGCAAGACAAATCAGAGGGTCCTTCTCGTAGTTTGCAACTGTATGTCCATAAGTATCGTGTACAATGCTAGACCCAGCTAGGCTTCGAAAGAAATGGTAAGATATACCAAATTTTAGAGGGACTAAAACATACGAGCGAATGTGATCTCGAAAGTTTTCTGGGGTTTTGAGCAATCGAGCAAGAAATTTCTGCGTTTCGGCCTCTTTTGCAGGATGGAACTTTTTAATTGCCATAGTACTGCCAATGACGTTCCTAAAAAAGCGTCGTGTTCGCCTCCAACGATCGCCGTAACGAAGAAGGACCAGGGTATTGTTCCATCCGCAGAGTTCGCCACACATTTGAAGAACTATTTTATGCATTATTCAGGTCACCAATCAGCTTCCAACCATTTAAAGTAGAGTACCAGGTCGATCGGAATATATTGCACTCTTTTTTGTAAGCATCGCCTCCGCAGCTTCTGGTGAATTTAAAATGACAAGGGTTTGGCCCAAAATCGTGATAGAGCTAATGTCACCTAGGATACTGATAAACGATGACCATGTCAATAGGATCGAAGACTAACCATACTGACGACCCCATGCATAATAAGCTAGCCAATCCCTGTGGTCAGAACGCATGCTGAAGAGATTGCCCAGGAGTGGAAGACCTGGAGGACCTGGAGGCAGGGGAATCTCGTTGCGATAAAACTTGGCCCAAACTGCAAGACCAAATGCTGCCATAGTGAAACATAGAACAGACGCGTTGTCGGAACTCATTTCCAAGTGCAGCATTACGAGCGAGTGATTCAAAGGTAGACTCTGGGAACGTCGTAAGACTGGAGTCCGCGGAGCTGGTGAGTCTTATTTATACTTAAAGCTACCCAGAGTGGATTTGGCAGATGATGGAAGACGCAGAAGGTCACAGGAGATCGAGAGACAGGTAGGATAGAGCGGAGAGCCATTCGAGGGATTATTCGTTCGGTAACCTGTGCGGAACCGGAGATTAGTGAGTAATGAGTTTCTGAATGGAAAAAAATCGTACATTTCTCGCCGCGGTAAAGTGTAATATGTAGATTGACGAAGGAACGGAATGCGGATGCGGCAAATAGGCATATTAGGTTGGGACCGTCAGCTTGCTTGTTGAACGCTGCTTGCATAATGCACACAGATTCAGGTTTACGTTAACAGAGAGCATGATAATGTCTTGAGCGACAACAGAAGGCAGCTTGATAATGGAGTTTACGAGGGAGGTGGTTTGACAACTTGGTATTCACGTTCAAGAACTCGCCGAATATCATGTTAAGCGCCAACGGGCTATAATTACCTTGACCTGTCTTGTGACAATCCAAATGAAGAGTACCATGCATTGGTTGTCAAATCGTTCCCGAATACTGTATTAAAAAGTCGAAATACTGCTAATAAGGTAAGGATACACCGGGACTGCTAGAGTTCATAGGACCCAAACAAGAAGATACAGTTTATGTCGGTTTTCTGATACTTTCATTATCGTCGTCGGAAACACCGTCGAGACGCAATGTGTTGGAGTCCACCTTGGGACGAATAGTTCCATCATCAACACGTACAACCGCAGTTTGGTGGATATCTGTGAGATCTAGATCAGGTGATCCTGTCTGTGTGTAAGCCTGGATAAACATACGAATACCACCAAGAGATTCGAGTTGGGTAATGTTATGACGAGCACGAGCTTGTGCGTTCGAATTAGAGTATTGATTTGCCGACTTTTCTGTACTGTCCTCTGTGCCACCCATCTTCCTGTTATTCAAGTTGAAGAGGAGGGTACAACCTAAACCGTTGCTACAGATTAACAGTGAAATTGTCGGCCAAAAGTGGGACGAACCGTATGCACGGCCAAGACAAAAGCCGAATCCGATCGTAATGTTCGTATCCTTGTCAAGTAAATACGAAA
>JAJTUO010000247.1:0-30037 GCA_021399455.1 Flagelloscypha sp. PMI_526 | reverse complement strand
GTTTTTATATGTCGATCCATGTCACTCGTCCTTGAGAATGTTTGAGGGCATGTTGGGCAAAGACATCTGATGAGGCCGTTGGCCTTCGACCGCACAGCTTTGGGCTTCTTAACCCGTGAACGTGTTGGAGCTGGCCGGCTGGATGAGCTCGTCGCGGCCGTCCGTGATAAACGAGGGAAATGTGAAGGCCGGTTATCAGGTACTCGCGGGGGAGATATATGCCTCTCTAATTCAGACGGAGGTGTTTGCGAAGCCGAAGATGGTGGACTGGGTGTAGTCTGGTTGTCATACAGAGTAAAGATCTCAGCTGGAAGTGGTGGTAGAGTCGCTTGTGAAGGATTCAATTGCAGTTGCACCGGTCCAGGTTGCGGGAGGTGGAAGTTCGAGCCAGGCATACCAATGCTCAAAGACAACTCGTCCTTTGAGTTATGGAGAGGGTCGTGAAAAGGATCTAAAAGACCAAGCGATCCTCCATCGAAATGTAGAGGTTGGTCTGAATAAGGACCGAATTGTTCATGAGGCTGCGTTTCGAGGTTAAAGAAAATGAAATCATCTCCAAAAGGAAGTAGCTCTGATTCATCATATATGGGCTCGCATTGTCAGGCGGGGTCCTAGAGAAGAGATTAGGTTTTTCTTTAGAGGCATGAAACTTGCGTACTTCGGTGACAATGAGTTGGGCGGAGTTACTGGACTGAAGTCTTCCGGACTGTCACGCATCATCGCCGCAAAAGCAGTTTTCTTTGAATTTCGTCAATGGGAAGGCCAATTCAATCGTATCAGCTCATGAGAACATACAGGCGATACATGATCAAGTCCAGGCAACATTGGAGGCGATTTTCGACTCTGGCTCGGTATCAGCGAAAAACTTGGTGGGAGGCGAGCAAGTTCATTCAACTCACAAAAAGGTGCTTCCGATGAATGGAACTGTAGGGCTTATATGCTAGTTCTGGCATTTGTAGATTTCGAATGTGCCCGTCATGTTGTTGGGTCGTGAGGATCCTGAGGCGCTATCAATGCACTGGGTGAAATGACCTCTGGGGCAGACTCACGCGTCTTCGTGGAAGCCGGCCTGCCTGAGGAAAGCATCAGGCGTCTTCAGATACGCGAAGTCTGGGACTTCATCCAAAACGTTGTAGGCCGTAGTCATGTGCGGAGGGGGAGATGGTCTGACCAACCAACCAGATCTCTGCCTTGTTGTGCTCTTTTAAAAGGAAAGGTCGACGTGCACAATTCCCGATCCGACTGACATTCTGTGGGTTCTAAGCTGATGGCCGCGTGAGGAAATGCCCCGAGTGGGCGCCAGATATCGATGTCCAGATCTCTTTTCATACAGCAAGTATGTTCTGCTGTGGTCTTCCCTTCTCCTGCATCGCTCGTTCCCTCATCCAACAAATCTTTGGAAGGTGAGGCTGAGGCCACGTTTTTGATCATCACAAAGAAGAATAAGGTTTGGACAGATACACAATGCACGTTGTTCTTGTGTTTCCTTTTTCTTTGGTTTCTCTACTAGCAAAACGTTCAAGAAACTTAGTCGTCGTTATGAGGATGGATAAAGATACCTGGAAATGCTTTCGAATCTTAGTCCACCTTGTATACGCAAAAGGAATGGCGAGCAAATAGGTTCCGGCGGTGACAACTTTCAGGGGCTCAATTTGTCCGATTCTTGCGTTCGAGCAGTGGAAGAGAGAAGCCATTCGTTGGCTGGAATCGTGGATGAGCCGGTGATATGTATATATATTATATATATATAGACCCTTTTTTGAAGGACGTGATTCGCCACACAGTGGCTCAAGAAAGCTGTTCATGTGGACGCTGGCTCTAAGGTTCGGGTGTAAACAGCTGCAGGCACCTCCAGGCGTGGTAGCCAATCCACTCCTTCCCACCACGATCTACCTACTCGATGTCATAGCTCGGGCTTGTAGGGATGGCCGCATTCCACAAGCGAACAAATTCGCGAGGTTCTTTTGGTCCACAAAATACCTCATTTTACAAGCTCACAATATGCCCAGAGAACAGCGTATTTGCCCGCCTCTTCTCATCATCTCATCTGCTACTCCCCCCCAACTTCTCATGAGCCACGCAAATTCCTCAAGGTCAAGATAGTGACATGGAGTATGCTCCCTCCATTATTTCTACTCCTTTGACTGAGGCCACGACCTCTATTAAGATATGGGCGAAACTCTTCCCAAGGGGGACCTGAGCGAACTCTTTGATTGGATTCCCTCTGCCCTCCCTCGTCCCACCACCCAATACTGTCCCAGTGTTCCCTTCCGAACCTTCGCATCCTGTATGTTACAAGTGCGCTCTCTTTGCCCTTTCTGAATGTCACACAGTATCATCTTGTTGTCGTTGGTGGCCAAGAATGCCGTCAACATCGTACATTCCCAAAGCATTGGGTGCTGGCTTCAAATTCAAGGACAAGGATCCAACAAAGGACAAAGACAACAAGATACGCATCAAGGTGGAACAAGAGACCCAAGATCCTTCTCTTTCGGGCTGGACTGGCCTTCTCAGCACTGGCTCTGCCTAGGGGAGGGTGTGAGCCATCAAATACACTGGAGCTTCTGACACCAAATCGAAACATTCTCGTAATTCTGCATCCTTTAAACCCTCGGAGCCTATCAGCTACTTGTGAAAGAAAGAATGCTAGGGGTATACCTGGCGGTATTTGTCCACGTTGACACCAAACCTTTTGTCCAAGGCATTTCAAAACAGTGTAACAGCTGGTTTAATTGGAGGCAGGTTAGGCAATAAAGGTCGGATTCTACTCTCATCCAAACAGTAAACTGATTTAAATATATTTCTCTAGGTGGAGTCGGAATTTCACTGAAGATAGATGGGACAACCCTTTTGTTTCTCAATTGTCACCTGGCCGGTGCGCATTCACCATTTTCTTGCAACAATGACTAATACCTCGCCAGCCCATGAAGGCATGGTCCACCATCGTCTCGCTAACTTGACCAAGATCAAGGCAGAATTGGCGGTAATGATTTTCTTAGTCCTGGCGATCCTCGCATGGTCTCCGAAGGTGAATGCGATAAACGTGCTGAAAGCCACGCCTATTCTAAACACATATAGACATTACGGATAAGTTCGACTTCACTTTCTCTTTGGTAATTTCTACTCTACTCTTTGTTTCATATAAACTAATTAGTACTCGCCAGGGGATCTTAACTTCCGACTTGACATTTCGCGTCTCCATGCGGACTGGTTAATTGCTCACCAAGGTACCAAGATATTCTTCATGGTCACAGTATTCTAATATGGGTCAGAATACCAGAAAGCCTTAGCTTTCGATCAACTCTTAATCTCATGCGAAATGGGCAGCATTTCACTGGATTTGCTGAAGCGCCGATTGACTTTCCCCCGACCTTCAAATATGATGTTTTGAAGACACTTAAACGCACGAAAAACAAGAAGGCAGGAAAAGAAATTACAGCGGACGAAGCTCTCGAGAATGACGGCCAAAACGGTGTCGATGGAGCTTCTGTCGCGAGCTCCTTTCAATCTGGCAAGAATTTCCCCCCCGAGGATGGTGAATCAGACAACAACAGAGTGCTCTTACTCCCGTGGTTGCCACTGCTGAAGCAGCTCACAAGGCCAAGAAGAAGCTAGTTGGATTGATAAAGTCAAGCTCACGCAAAGGGCATAGATCCACATTATCAGGTGGTGATCAGAGTACAGGCCTTTCATTGAACGAGCCAACACCACTCCGAGCTTGGGGAAACGAGCCAGCACGACAGATCTTCTCGAGCAACGTCTTCGTCCGCCAGTTATGAGTCCCAAGTCACTGAGCCGTAAGTCTAGTCAAGGGAGCGACACCGATGATGATGACTTGAAGTTCGATTCCTCAACCAAGCAACGTGTTCCTTCCATGGTAAGCTCGTCTAACACCTACTTCGACCATTCTAACTATTCATGGGAAGGTGCGACCGGATTCTCACGAAATCGACTCTATATCCTCAAGATGTGGACGAAGACGAAGTTCTTCCTTCTTCCCGTGGGCGGAGTCGTGTTGGAAGCTTTTTTTCTGCAGCTTTTAGGCTTAACTCTACGACAAAGGCGAAACCTTTAGTCTCGGAACCCGCCCCAGTATCCAGCATCTATGGATCCTACGTCAGGAACTTCTCCATCCCTGTCTGCATTTGAATGCATCACGGTCTGTCGACGCCATCGCTTCTCCGCTCAAGAACGGTCCCGTGCAACCTCTTCACCTTCAGGCTCATCCTCTTCGACGATCTTTATCAGCCTCGTCCTCATCTATACCTTCTGCTGCAATTGACAGATCCGCTCGTCGAGCATCTACTACAACGTCGCTCACAAGTCAGCGCCGGCCGTCGAGTCCCAGCAACCACTCACACTCTGCCAGCGGCAAGTGGCGCTTCTTACCTTCGTTTTTCAGTCCAGCGTCGAACGTCGTGGATACACGATCTCCCGATAACTTAGCCCCTGTCCCACCCCCACCCCGTAGAGGCGATGTGGTCCCTCTTGCGTACACCACGTTATCCGACCGCTCGATGAGAAATTTAGAGGCACGGTCAGTTGTTGTCATCATTAGACAGAAACAAAAATACTCACAGTTCTTCAGGTCAGACCACCGCCCTTTGAAGGGAGCATACGCTGTGTACATTTAAGCTGCATTGCACGAATACACTAGCAACATACTTACCTACCAACCTACCACTTGCACTTGTAACCATAGATTTACCGGAGTACCCGCTTAGATACCTAGAGACCCAACAACCCGCAGCGTTAATAGTCACTTTAGAACTCGGACGGTCGCTGGAGTTAGACTATTCAAAAGCATGCAACTGAACTCTGTTCTGGGCCCCCAGTCGCCGGAAGTGAGATTGGCTAGTTTCAACCGGCACAGGAATCATAGGATCTTTCGGGATGATTAAGTTCTCCAAAGGCCCTAACCTTGGGGAGCGTTGCAAGTGGTTTTGAAGGCAACTCTAGTCTCAGAGATTGGGCTAGACTTACTTTTCATCCGAATTACCGCTCTAGTCCCTGGACCATTGGTTCATGATTCGCTGCCGCTGAAGAGCAGAATTTTTTTCAGCCGGGAGTCAGATTCCCAAAATGGACATACTCTGGTGATGGTTGTTCATCATCAGCGCTCGCTGGTTAGTTTGTCTAGCGTCAAAAATACATCTCCTCTGCCTCGGAACGTATACGTATAAAGGTGTAGAGGGAAAACCCGGGAAAACTGCACCCTTCTCATCCCCAAAACTTTTTCCCCCTCCCCATCCACTTACCGCGCGTGGCCGCGAACGAGCTCGAAACAGTCATGACCGTCATCCTTAATCCTTACTTCCAGAATGGAGTCCAGAAATTGAAGCTAGTCGCTGAGCGTGAGTCAAATGTTCTTGTTGTTCGTTGGATGAGCTGTGGCTGACAACTGTTTTGTAGCTCCGGCAAAGGCAAAGGTGGTTATTGACCTCGGAAAGAGCCAAATCCTAGCCTAATGCTTTTTTGAAGCGTGGACTTGTCCCTCCTGAGCTGGAACACACTGACCAAGAAGCGAGATGCCTAATGCAACTCCGTTCCAAGACCAGCGGCATTGAGAAATACATTTATTTGGCCTTTTTGAGGGTAAGTTATACTATTCAATTCGTATGACTGCCAGCTAAACGGTTACGACAGGAACATGACCCACATCTCTTCTACCACCTCGCTCTGGCGCATATGGCAGAAATTACGTGAGCTAGCTTGTAACCCCATTGCTTTGGATACCATTTTACGCTCTCCTTAGACCTTTAATTTACACTCCCGTTGTAGGAGATGCTTGCTTACAAGTATGAGTTTCTGTCTGGTTTCTCAAAGTCCCTTTGACCTAAAACCTTTTCTCTAGTTCTCCCACAACTACCGCAAACCAGAGGGTTTGGTACGGAAACTACATCTTACAACAGATGACCAACTAACTTACTCTTTCTCCAGTTCGTCTCTATCAAAGATAAAGGCAATATTCGCCAAATTATTGCCAACTGGCCTCGTCGTAACGAAGCCCGTATCTCTGTTGTTACTGATGGTATGTGCAGCACCCTTCTATCTTACAATTCTAGTTTCTTACCTCACTAGGTTCTCGCATCCTGGGTTTGGGTGATTTGGGCGTCAACGGCATGCCTATCTCAATTGGCAAATTGTCTCTCTATGTGGCTGGTGCTGGGTTCGTCCTCGATTTTTTTTTTTGCCTCTAAGCTCAGTTATGCTTATGATACCCGTGTAGCCTTCGACCAGAAAGTACCATGCCCATTTGCCTCGATCTTGGCACCAACAACCCCAAGTACCTGGAAGACCCCTTCTACCTTGGCATGAGGAAGAAGCGTGTCCCTGATGCTGAGATGGAGGCGTTCATGGACGAATTCATGTTCGAAATGACCCGTGCATTCCCCAAAATGTTGATTCAATTCGAGGATTTCACCACGGAAAACGCCTTCAAGTACCTCGAACGCTTCAGAAAGCAATATCCCGTCTTCAACGATGATATCCAGGGTACGAAGCTCCTCATTAAGCCATTCTTTCCATGTTTAATCTGTGACTAGGAACCGGCTCTGTCGTCCTCGGAGGTTTCTTGAACGCAGCAGAACTTGCTAGCCAGGCATCTGGCGAGCCTTTAACATCGCAACGAATCCTTTTCTTTGGTGCTGGAAGTGCAGGTGTTGGCGTAGCTTCTCAGCTAATGAGTTTCTTCATTCTCAAAGGCATGACTGAGGAGCAGGCTCGTCGCCAGATCTGGCTTGTCGACTCTCAGGGTTTGATATATGACAGCAGAGGTGAGCAGTTCCACATATACATGTTTAAATTATTCAACAACTATTTCGTCTGTAGGTCCCATGGCTGAGCACAAGAAATTCTTCTCTCGTGATGACTACAACGGACCGCCGATCAAGTCTCTCATTGATGTTATTCAATACGTTAAGCCGACTGCTCTCTTTGGTCTCTCTACTCAACCTGTTCGTTTCCACCGTACCCTTTAAGACTTATTTCTCATCTTCTATCTAGGGCACATTCTCTACGGAAGTCATTCAAACAATGAGCGTTCTCAACCCTCGCCCCATCATCTTCCCCCTCTCTAACCCCTCACGCTTGTCTGAGACCAACTTTGAGGAAGCCGTGAAGCACTCAAACGGACAAGTTTTGTTCGCTAGCGGTTCTCCTTTCCCTGAGATCGACTACAATGGCAAAATGTTGTACCCTGGCCAAGGTTAGTCCCCATGTCATCTAGAGTGAACATTGTCATAAATATTGTAGGGAACAACATGTACGTCTTCCCTGGTATCGGCCTTGGCTCTCTCCTCTGCCGAGCAGTCGAAGTGACCGATACTATGATCGAAGCCTCCGCCATTGGTCTATCTCAGTCCTTAACCGCATCTGAACGGGCTGACGGCCTTCTTTACCCTCGCATTAGCCGCAGTAAGTGACTTTTTTGTATCATCATGTCCAGTTGCTCATTATACGCCAGTCCGTGAAATTTCTGCCGACGTGGCTCTCGCTGTGATTCGTGACGCGCAGAAGTGCGGCGTGGATCGCGAACCCCCTCTCCGCTCCAAGACTGACGCACAACTCTTGGAATACATTTCCGGCAAAATGTGGAAAGCGTAGTTGGATTCAGCCGACTCATCTCCATATTTACGCTGCTTTTCTCCTGATACTTGTAGATTTCCGTGGGTCGCTCTGCTTGGGATTTGGATCGGATAGACATCACCAAAATTCATTCTACATAACTCAAAACCTATGATACAAATGCTCCAGCTACTCCCAAAAAAGGCAGGTGGTAGATACACAAAAGGTCCAAAACGAAGTAATTACACCGGTTTAATTGAATATTTAACCCTCCTTGTTCCGTGTTTGAGATGACGACGAGGCTCGAGTTATGGCGTTTTCGCCCAAGCTAGCAGAGCGTTGAGGATAGGGCGTCATTTTGAAAGGATACGCTCCGTGAAACGATGAAGAGCGACTAATGTAAGGATGAAGGATAGAATCCTCGCTCGTAAACATAGTCCCTGCAAGATAATAAGAACATAAGATCGATAAGTAGTGAGTGAAGCGCATACCTGGACGACCTTGGCTGACTGTTACCCAAGACTTACGCGGAGCAGAAGGTAACTGACTCGGGTTACCTTCCTTCTTTCTTCTGAGGGTGAAAAAGACAATTCCTCCAGCCAAAAGAGCTAACAGCAATAGCCCTACAACCACGCTCAGGGCAATTATAGCAGGGACTACCACGGGATTGGGCGATGCCGACTCTGTTTCTGTGCCAGCTGCACCAACGACGGTGACATTAGGAAGGAGCCCAGCGGGTGGTTGGCTACCTCCTGTACCATTTTTGTTGAAACTGGGAAAGATGACAAAGTGGTTGATAATATATGGTCGTCCCGTCTCATCGACTTTAACCGATAGAACGTGTTCATCGCCGCTAAGCCCGCCTTTGAAAAAGAGAGGTTGATTTGAAATAGATTTGTCTGCTGAGGATTGAGTCGTAACCATTGGAGAGTCTGAGTCGACAGTATAGGAAACCCGCGGAGGTTTGCCTTGTCCACCGGAGATCGTCCCCACGGCCATGATCCCACTGAAAACAACATGAGAATCGGGGCGACGTCTGCGCTCGTTCTAAAAAATTACCTTCCCTAAAGCCAAAAAAATTAAGTGCATAGGTTACCCAGAACGGTGTGAAACATACATTGAAGGCTACTGTGAGTGATGAATCTGCCAATGTCGTAGAATGGGTGGTGATATTGTCGTTATCCTTGTCCAAAACCCAGTTGTCCCCTGGATTGTACTGGATGCGAGCATCATTGTCCTAGCCAATGAATGAGATTGCTTGGGATAGAAAGGACAGACTAATAGTCAAATCTCCTACTAACATTGATGCAGAAGGGACAATTCCCTGGATCTGAATTACTAGAAAAACCCCCAAAGGAGTTGAACTGGCGTGGTACAAGTAGTTCCAGAACCGGCATCCTCAAGAGGTTACAGGTACTGAACTATGCGAGAGAATGGTGGGACTTTGAAGAACCGCCAAGGCTGACTGAAAAGGTGCTCCTAGTGAGAGAAGGACGAAGACGTCAATGTATCCAATCAAGGACAAGAAACAAAATCAATGGAAAGAAAAAGAAAGAGTGGACAGAGCGAAGGGAAAACGAAGGGAAAGAGGTATGGAAGAGGAAGGAAAGAAACTGGTGCCTCAATCCGAGGATGGGGTTTATGATCTTGGTGGATACATGTGACATACGAGATCAGAGACCAGTCAAAAAGTTGAGATAGCGCGGGGCAATAAGCTTGAAAAACTGAATCCAGGTGAGAGGAACAAAAAATACATCGGCTCCATCACTTCCTGAGTTTCTCAACCAAATAGGATTTTTCGGCCAGCTGACCCAGAAAGTAGATCACAGGAACAGTTATCAAAGTGGCCACAGCTCCTAAGGGCGTCGTGAGGGTCCCTGCCGGTCCCAAAGATTCGGATGGTAGAACCTGAGACGGTCGACAAGAGAGTACCTAGACTTAACTCCGACTATATTAGCTCAAAGTTCGGACTTTCATCCAATCTTTATCGTTGGCGTGAAAATCGACACCTTTCTGTTTCCACCAAGCTCTCGCGCCTTCTCCCCCTCCATGAGCGTCTTCCAGAGCCTCTTCGATATCGCAAACCTATTAACGTTAAAGAACGCATGTTTACAACCCCCCAAAAAATAACGTACTCGATATTCTACTGGCAGCCCCGACTTGTCCCACCATTCCAAAACTTCCGGGCGATTATAGCGAGTGGCTCCGGTTAATACATCGGCATCAAAAATGAGTTGCAACCCACTACCAAGCCACCATTTGAGCACGTCAATTCGTCCATGGCAGCTCGCGTGATTCAAAACCATGCTACCGTATTTGAACTCAATTTGAGAACTAGCCCACCATTCCAATACTTCAACATGTCCCGATGTACTTGCCATATCCATCACACGACCAACTTTTAATGGGGCTCCAGAGTCCTGAGCATAGCGTTTCCACCAATCAAGGACAGCAATGTGGTTTCTCGCACTAGCATATTCCAAAGAAGCCTCGCTATAATACATTTGAAGGCCAGATTCACACCACCATTGTAAAGAGGCAATCGCACAGTTACGGCTAGCACTGTCGATGGCATCCCGCACAGAATCTGGTTTTGCAGAAGGAAGCATGCCTGGATGAAGGTCTTGTGCTTTCCGCCACCAAGTGAGAAGAGCTGTTCGCCCATAGCGAGATGCCTTGATTGGAATAAGGTCTCCTTTAAACAAGGACAAGAATAATCTTGGATATTCTTCCATGAAATACTCGATGATATGGACAAAACCCATTCGTATAGCCAAGACAGCACCAAGCCGGGTCGGGGGAAAGCTGAGAGGGTCCGCCTCGCGTATGGTGCATAAAGAGCCGGAGAGAATCGCGAGGTCTGTTGCCGACGCCGCATCCCATTCGCCAGGGCGAGGAAGAGAAGTAGGGACACCAAGGTGCTGAGACAATTCCCAGTCACCGACGAGGTCTAGAATGCCTGCGACAATTTCGATAGGGAGGCCGGGTACTAAAGTAGTCGTCGAAGGGGTGGATGGAGGTAGCGGCACTTGTGCCTCATGTTTGAAATGGTAGGTGTGTAGGTCGTGGTTTGCTAGCCGTGAAGCAAGCTATAAATGATGCAAGAGGTTTAAATCAGTCGAAGAAAGAAGCAATTAGTTAATCGCGTACCTCTTCGTGGGTGCCAGAGGTTGGTAGGTTTCGAACTTTTAGAAAAAGCACCAGTTCATCGTAATGGAGTCGAGAATATGCCTGCTGAACAGTTGAAACAGCTATTCGGTCAATCTAGAGAGGATTTTAAGATGCTATGTATGAACATTTTGAAGTGACCAACCGCCATGGGTATGTCGCTAATCAGGTGTGGGCATGAAGGGTGGAGCAGAGGGTAACTCGAGGGTACTTGTCCCATCACTCCATTATTTTAAGACGTTCGAGGCTGCAATCGAGTTGCGTCTCGCACCAATCTCGCACGAACAGGGACAAGAAGTAATTTAAAGATATGATTCCAACGCTATTTATATGCCATTATTTGAACTCCTTGACCAAGTCCTTCCCCATACCTTTCGTTATATAATCTTTCAAGTTGTTGAAAGCCCGAACTTCCATTCGCAAGCGACTGTCTCGATTTTCTGTCCCTGCGTTCGTCATCAATAATGGATCAAAAGGGGGTATAAACCGCGAGACGAACCGACGTGAGGCAATAAGCAGACTTGTGGAAACTCCTTTAGCCTAGGGTTCACCTGCGGCTCGTCTGGGAATACATCCAGACCCGCGGATGCAATGCTAAGAGTGCAAGCTAGTTGATTTGGGAGAAAAAGTGGTCTGGAGGGATCACGCACTGTCCATCTTCCAGAGCCCTGATAAGAGCTACCTCATCTAGCACCTTTCCTCTTGCAGTGTTGATGATGACTGAACCGGGTTTCATTGCCCGAATCCACTCTTCACTCACAAGGTTGACAGTTTGCTCATTGAGAGGGCAGTGGATGCTCAAAACATCAGTAGCCTCCAGAAATTTGATAGGATCACTGTGATATTCGGCCCATGTAGGTGCATCTGCGTGGGGCTTTCTGTTATGATATACGACGCGGAGACCAGGGAATGCGTGAACAAGTCTTTAATCCATAAGCATCAGAATCTGCGTTCAAAGAGCAAGGGAAGACAAACTTAGCATAGTACAATCCAATCCCACCCATTCTGCCGTCCAAATGAGGTTGAACTTGATGTGATAATTTGATATAACGCACCCAAGAACCCCAATAGTCCTCGTGCTCATATCACGAGCGATACCGCAAACGTCTGGAGGAACCCATCCGCCAGAATAAAGATTCCTTTCGGACTGAGAATACCGGCGAAGGGCAGACAAAGTCAAGTACAAGGCTGTGGTAGCCGTGGCCTCGTCGACAGCTCCTGGAGTGTTAGATACATAAATGCCTATATAAGCAATTATTCAGAGTAGAGTCAAAGAAGAAAAGTTGAAATCACCTCTCTCTTTCGCAGCCAGAACGTCAATCTGATCATATCTTGAATACAGTTTGAGTAAAGAGGTTTCTTTCAATGGAACCGATTTACCCTGCACCCTGCAGAGAATCAGCGTCATCGAAGAATAAAGTGGGGATACGGTGTATCGGAGGAAAAATTCCTACATTATGCGCAATCCATTTCACACTGTTAGGCAGTCCAGCAAAGAGTTCTTTGTCAAAGATTCCAATCCGTGTGCTACTTCCATTTTCGCGATAGATGCCGACTGTTCCTTCCCACTTGCCTCCTGGGCCGAGGTTCTTCAAGAACGTCGCGCGATCGGGCGAATCGTCGTACTGTCGATCAGGAAGGCGTCAACCATTCATAGAGCTAGCGGCGAAGGAGGACAACAGACAAAGTACTCCGCAACTCCTGCAAAAATCTTCGGAACTTCCTCTTTCCCCCATTGTACTTCACCTGTTCATACAGTTCAGTGGAAAGGCGTGAGGCCACACCTCATTCCGAGTTCAACGGACCGGCAAGAACGACGCGAGGAGACATAACCGAGTAGGATGCTTGAGAGAGATCGGAAAGAGGGGAAAGGGATCGTGAGAGTTGAGAGCAAATCGTGAAACGCTTAAGAATCCTAAAGATTAGGAGGCATGTGACGGGCCGATGATCCGCACAACTTCATCTTCCGCAAAGATGATTCCGGCTCACGACGGTGTTCCAGGCGGGATATGAAGCTGCCATTGTCTTTTGTTACTATTTACTATTCAGAATCTGTGGGATATGGAAATTGTACATTACCCGGAATCGGGAAAAGCATGACGGACCTTACTAGCAAGCCTCGCCACTCCTTCGACGGATCTGCATTGCTCAATAACATTGTGCCCTCTTTTGTACACCATCAAAATGGATCATGACAAGTGTGGGATAAACTTACATCGACGAATTGAGAAAGCTCGTTTCCGAGAAACCTCTAATATAACTGACGGCCGATGAGGGTCTGAAGACTCAAAAATGAGCAAAAAAAACCAAACCGTAAGCAAGTCTCTTGTCTGAACTCGGAGTATATCCTACGATTAACTTTCCTCTGCAAGCCAGTAAGTTTCGTGTATGACTCACAGAGAAATACCATACCTCTGACGCACGCGTGAGTTCCGCGTATTCGTGGCTCTGGTGAACGATGAAGTGGTCCGAGAGTACATAGAAAGAAATGCCAGAAAGATACATCTGAAAAATGCAGGCGGCTTTGTTCCCTCCATAGCCAATAAAGCGTTCCTCACACCTGATAAAAGGACGTCAATAACTGGAGTGACTGAGTGAAATATTCAGACCAAGGTGGACCACTCTTTTTGAATATAAGGTACGGCTCGTATGCTGACTGATACCCCGTGACTCTGTATATCTCTCCTGGTCGTGCTTTATAATATCGAGGATAGTCCGTACTGTTGTGCCCGCCACTCCAACTAGCATGAAACATCGTAATGCGTCCTTCTTCTACCAAAGATAGCAGTGCCTAAGAGGTGTACATTGGTCATGGTGGTATTTTCGAGCATTAATAAGGAATTATATTACTAACCTCCTTATTTGCAGGAAACGCAAGATAATCAGCCTCTTGTTCCTCACCAAGATACTCAAATGCCGGGACTACAAATGCTGTATGGCCGTTTTGAAGCATATCGAGCACAACAGGGCTTTGTCGAATAGCAGAGCGGAAGTTGGTACACAAGTAGAAATCAACATCAAGCATCATTACAAAGTCCGTACGCGCGTAGAGACGAGCAACGTTTCTCCAAGTGTTAAATTGACGGTCGTAAGAGTCAATAATGAGGTGCACATCGACAAACGCAGCCATTAGCGGTGAAGAAGAATACATGTTGTGGAGATCAGTAAGAAGCTCCTGCAGATGAATTGTTGTGTTTTTTACGTGCACGGAAACAGATATGGGACCTAATATGTTGAGGAATGCGTACATGGAGAGAATGAGTGGCTCACCCCGGTATTGATGGACGAGACGCGAGAAACGGTCGAAACGATCCAAGGAAATGAGCGTAGTCACTGTAACATCTCGAGAATCGGAAATATCGGAGGCGCGGTATAAATACGGAATGATTCTCATCGGCTGCAGAGAGTTTGCGAAGGCTTTGGAATGGAAGATATCTTGAGGTAGCGCGAGTGCGTTGGGTGGTATTGAAGGACTGGGAGTTTTGTGAAAGGAATTATGTAATGAGAACTGGTCGGCTATATTGACAACATTTTTAAAGCCACTCAGACGATAGATTAGGCAACAAGTACCAGCGGAAGGAGGTTGTGAAGGTTGGAACAGCAAGCGGAAGGACTGCACGTTGGAATTGAAGACAATAATAGAGGCTGACAAGAGCGAGACGGTCGCGTAAAAAGCACAAGCCAAGACATAAAGCGAGACCAAGTTTTGGAGACAAAGCCAGACAGTCTTCATCGCCAGAGTCAGAACCAGGCGTTTGAAGTGACGCGTGTGACACGTACTCTGTCTCCGGCGTGCATCTCTGAGACTTGCTGCTTCTTGACCGGCCATCCGTAGCAAGACCTTTCGGCAACTTTTTTTTGTACTCTTTCTCACTTACTCTTGAAAAAAACCATGGGCGGAGCTGGTTCGTTGTTCTCTCTCTATCACATATCCGTTGTATTGAATGCTTACTGGACCTTTTTCCTCTACTTCTTCCTACTTTCCACCCTTGTTTTCCGTCCTCCAGGTTGGCTGTTTCTGTTTGCAGTACTTTTTGCTGCGGGTCTCCTGTTTTGCATGGTGTTCTTCGTATGTGATAACTGCCCCCCGAAGCCAAATGGCGTGTCGGCTTAACCAACATCCTCGCTCACACGACGGTATAGATTATCATGTTCTCGGACCTTGAATGCGACTATATCAACCCGATAGACCTCTGTAACAAGCTGAATCAGGTCCGTACTCTGTCCCCTGATTGCAGAGGCACGTAATCTTACAGCACCCTTTACCAGTTCGTCTTGCCGGAAAACATCGCTCATGCCAGTCTTGCGTTGCTCTTCCTGTTATGTGGCCAATTCACCGCCTTCCTTCTCAACGCTCCCCTTCTTGCCTATAATGCAAATAAGTAGGCCATTTTATTCTAGCAATATTAACGTTGAACCGTCCTCACCCAAACTAACAGGATACATAACAAAGCACACATGTATGACGCAACAGAGATTTTCAGGACAGTTCCGAACCATAAAAAAGAAGCGTTTATCAAGCTAGGCTTTTACCTAGTCTCATTCTTCTACTATCTCTACCGGTAAGCCTTCTATCCTTGCTGTATCAAGCCCCCTGCTGAGATTTGGCTTTAGAATGATTGTCGCTCTCATTGCCGAGAGCGAATAGACATGAGTATATAGTGTTTCTTCATGACCTGGACTGTGGTTCGTTTGCCACTGAAAGTCGGTAGATTATCCTAGCTTCGAAAAGATTTCAGAGAACGTCGGAACGGATTTAATGCCATTTTTATTTTCTCTTTGTTTTCCACGAGGCTGTTTTTCATGCTTGGGCTGGTGAGTGACGACGCGTGACGTCAATAGGCGGAGTCAAACGTTCGCATAGCGACACACCAGTATAAAGGCAGCACACTTTGGCCACTTTATTTCGAACACCGCATTTGCCCCCCCCCTTCGAACCACTCACTCACAATGCGTAATTTCTCTACAATTTTTAGTCTGGGCCATGGCATTTAATATTTTTGCTAGCGAAACGAGCTGCTGATGAAGAAGGCGCGACAACCCGCAGCCATAAGGTCGCTAAGACTGATTCTGGAGCCGGTAGCAAGGCTAAGAAGGGCGGTCCCAAAGCACCTATGAACACCAAAGAATTCAAAAGGTTTGAATTACCAATTTTACTCTGTTTGTTCTCACCAAATGTTTCAGTACTGCTCTTCCCCTCCATGTCAACCTCACTCACACTCCTCCGACGGCTGAGAAGGACTCTGCTGTGCATACAGACCCTGGATTTATCAACACTGTTACTCTGCTGCCCAGTAACTTCAATACTGGGAGCTACGGGTGGAAAGGAAACCGCAGAATTGCTGTGGAAATTGAAAAGGACGGCAAGAAAGAAAAAGTCCAAGTTCAGTTGACGTGCGTTGTCTTCTGCCTGTTTTCTTTTTACAATCGGAATGTTCAACTAAGTGTAGTATCAATGCCACGGTTCTGGGGAGCAAGAACGCGGAGGATGGGGAGGAAGATGGTGATGGTAATGGTAATGGAGGGGCTGACGACGCTGACAATGCCGACAAGGACGAAGAATAAAATAATTTAGGTGCAGCTGAAAAGAAAATGAATAAAATCTGGAAAGGAAATAATATAGCATTATATTGTGGTTACTGGCTGTTCGGACCACCGACCCATCGTCAATGACTGAGATGCCAAGTTGACAATTTGAGTACTAAGACGTCCGTATCGCTCGGGGCATTCCTTGACACTCGAACAGATGCTTGGAAAAGAAGCAGAACGAGCAAAAGGGGAAACAAAAGTTTAGGAATGTCGCCGCACGAAGAAAGCCAGTTCGTTCAATTTTTTTGTGCTTTATATGGTTTGTCACCTGACAGGCTTCAGGGCAGGCCACAGCCTCTGCTCTCTTGATTGGGGAGGTCAGCTGGGCTTTGGACAACACCTTATCGTGACCTTCGAGCGCATGGAACGGCATCGATTACCCTTTCTTGGGACGCTTGGCCCACTTTACTCGTAAAACAGAGGGAGAAAGCATATGGCGCCGCAACAGGCGAAGATCATCCCGAACTACTTAAACAATTCTTTACCTCGTCTTGCCTCTGCATCTCCCATGTCTCTCTATCTTTGCTGCGACTGTGGCGGTTCCAAGACATCTGCAGTTATCGTGGATGCTTCAGGGGTTGTCCTCGGACGTGCATTTGGTGGTCCTTCCAACTTTGCATACCTCACGCTTGAGGGATACCTCTCTGCAGTCCAGTTAACCGTCTCTGACGCACTCAAGACATGTGTTACACCGACTTCCATTGAACCTGTCCCTTTGCCACCAAATGAGCCACTTTTTGCTGCTGCTTGGTTTGGCGTATCTGGTGTAGACTCGCCCTCCGCAGTTGCTGCTATAACCCCAGAGCTTTCGAAACTTTTAGCGATTCCTGTTGGACCAAGACTCATTGTTGCAAATGATACTGTACGTCTCCTCTGAAGCTACTGAGGACGAAACACCAGTTCACCTTTCTTTTTCTCCATAGCACCTTCTCGCGGCTCCAGTGCGAATGCATGATGATGTATCTCATGCTGTTGGTGTTATTGGGGGAACAGGATCTATCGCTGTTACTTTCAAGCAAACAGAGTCCAACGAAATTCAAGAGCTCGGTCGTGTGAGCGCTCTCACTGGTTAAGTTTCAACTAGACTCACATTTACCCTCATAGATAGGCGGCTGGGGCTGGATACTTGGAGACGAAGGTGGAGGGTTCCATGTCGGTCGCGAAGCCGTCCGCCAAGTTCTCGAAGCCAACGACCGTGCATCCGTTTGCGCAAATCCAAATGTTGACGGTCCTCTCGTTCGCAGGATTCTAGACCATTTCAGCGTCACATCTATCTTAGAAGTTCTCACAGCAGTCCATCTCACAGACCCCACCGCCGGTCTCAAGTCTGGGCCACCCCATGCAGCGATGCCCCGTGAGAAGCGATTATCCTCCATCTCCCCTCTCGTTTTCGCAGCTGCATACGATGACAATGATCCACTAGCACTGAAGGTTCTTCAAACTTGCGCAGGTATTCTTGCCGACGAGATTGCGGCCCTCCTTGGAGATCCCACTCCAGAGTTCCCTAAGCTCGTCCCAGCAAAGGACACAGTTATTAGCTTCGGAGGGTCTTTAGTGGGAATAGAAAAGTACAGGAAAATTATCATAGGAGAGCTGGAGAAGAGGGGTCATGCTTTTGCACACATCCATTTCGTCGATGATGCAGCGTTCACTGGTGCACAAGGCCTTGCCGCGAGCTTCAGTTAAACAACGGACTCACGGCGGTACATTTCGCTCGCCATATGCATCAAGAAATATTTTATTTCTAGATAGAGTTTCTTCCGTGGTATCACACGGGAAAGAGGGTCGGAAATTACATTGACATAGAGACCAAAAAGCAGTCGCTCAACGAGTAAAGTACAAAAGAAATCGACAATGCAAAAGGAAAAAAAAAAGCAATCTACAGATTTAATCAAGGTCCATTCGGTTTTTAAGGTTTCCTCCACCTCCCCGTCCTCCGGCCCTTCCTCCTCCTCGAGACCAAGGCTCGTTGGATCTGGGTCGCCCTCTTCCACGACCACGGCCACCCCTCGAGGCTACTGCCGGTCTGTAATCTGCGGGGTTCGTACCGGGAGGAGCAATCATAACTTGGGACCCCGCGTCATTTACAAGCGCGTCTGAGCGCATTTTCCTTTTTCACCAGTGTCAGCAATCTAAACAGTAGCATGAAGACAGAGAAACACTCACGATCCTCCTGAGTCAGAAGAGCTAAATAGACTGTCCACGGAGCCATTCATTTTCACAGCATCAAGTCCATGATTAGACATAAGGTCGAAGAAACTCTCGCCTGTGGCGGAGTTGATACCAACCTTCACGACCTCCAGTTTTCTCCCATCCGCAACCTGTCCGTTGAATTTAGACACAGCAACGTCTGCATGAGCAGGAGTCTTGAAAGTGAGACGAATAACGACGTTATTTTTCCGAGTTGAGCTGTCGAATTCCGCGCTTGAAATGGGGCCGACCCGTTGGAAAATGGTCTTAACATCTTCAGGTGTTGTTCCATCAGTAAGTCCTTTGACTTGTACAGCGTTGAAAGTCTTCTGGCCAGCTGCGCCCTTGATCTCCAGGCTCTCGTGCTTGGCTGACCTGTTGGGACCAAAAGCGTCTTTGAGAGCCTTTTCTGCAATTTGATTTGGGCTCATGAGGCGAGACTTGAGGTCATGGTGAGATTCAAATAAGTCGTGCTTCCATTGTCCTTCATTTTTGGGTGGAAGCACTGAGGGGCGAGTCTAGCAGGGAGTGGCGTTGATTTCTCGTCCTCTTTGAACGCGGTTAGAGATGTCGTACGTAAGGACTACTCCGCTTAGATGCAGATTTTGTGTTGCGGACTGGGCCAGCCGGTGTAGAGTCAATGTTCATGCGTGCGAGAAGAGAGGCCATGATGGGAAGGTAAAAGGCAGTGGTGGCAAGAGGCAAACACAGCGCGGCGGCTATGCAAGTCTTTCTCTACTCTTTCTCAAAAAATACTTGTTAGCCCAAATATCCCGGTTTCGCTTTCGAGAATCATTCATTGGCAACATACGATCTAGCTGTAATGGTATAACAAGCAGATGCTCAAGTGTCTATTGACCAGACTCCAGGCGAAATAATGTTATATCACATCCTGTACAGGCTTAGAATACTACTGTCGCAAATGAATTTTTAAACAGTCCGGTTTCTTCACCGATAGCGTGTAAGCAATAGAATTTGAAGAAGCTGCATCGGCCCTTCCCAAAGACAGTTGAAGGGGAAGAAGTTAAAATCCAGAGAGCAGATGTTGATATGATTCATTGCTTTTGAATATGCATATCGAGAGGTCAATCTAAACGGGGTCTAGTCAGCATACAAAACTATGAAGGAGAGGCAAAACAGGAGAAAAATCAGGGGAGTCAAATTCTGGAGCACGCCCGTTTCCGGTATTCTCCTTGAAGAAATTCAATAATATATTGAAGCATCATGCAAAAGAAAAGAAAATATGAACAAAACAAATGAAAAGACGTACTGATAATCTTTTCCAACTAAGGCCATGCCAGGCTAACACGAAGTTAAAAGGCAGCAAAAAATTGTCACAGAACCTCGAAGGAGAGTGAGCCCCATTGAGTTGAAGACCATCGAGGTCAGCAATCGTATGACTATGTTCATGAGGAACAAAAGTGCTTGTGTCGAACCCGAGCATCTCAGCTTTGCACACGCTCATGTCTTCGCGTGCACAAGCCTAATGAAATAGCTAGGATCGATTGACAGAGCGGACAGAGTCGACAAAGAGGAGCGTAAGCGCGACGCTAACAGAGCACCGCGCTTGCTGCAATACATCCAACGTCTTCCGCCTACCCATACCAGCAAGCCTAGAACTGGTCGCTCTCCGTTAGAAGGCGGGCAGAACAAAACTCTGAGAATCTCCGGGGACTTTCCCCACAGCAAAAAATAATAATAGAGGAGAATAAATCTCCCTGTGCGGAAGCTGCGACAACGATTCTTCCATCGAGGTGGTGAAGAAAAAACAAGAAAAGTTCCGATACATCCCCTTTATGGCAAGCGAAGCGTTACGTCACGCCATTCCACCTTTGCACTTGCAACCACCACGACGTTCTCGCAATGACTACTCCGACCCAGGGCACCTCCACACCGGCTCAACAGCAACGTCGTATTCGCAAAGATCCCACCGCTGACTGGCCCACTATCAAGATCCTGAAACCTCCTGGAGGTAAATCATATCCTTCCGCTCACCTGGTCCTCAGCTTGATCACGATTCTCTCCTAGGTGAGTATGGCCTGGCTGGAGATCAGCACTGCTTCATGTATTGCTCTCAAAGGTATTTATGAGGCATCCATCCGTACTCTATAACACACTTATCCCCATTGAAGTGTCTTTGGACGAGCATCCTCACGCCCACCGTTCTGTCGCTCAATATGTTTTCGAAAAGTCTTTCCTCACGAGCTAAGCGACTCCGCTAAATATCCATTACCACCATCGGGTCAAGTTGAGCACCTACCACGCGCTGTCGGTGGTCGCCGTGGTGTTCCCGTTCCTGACCCGAGCGAGGTCGACTCCTCCTCTTCCCCTGCACCACCTGTGGAAACCCGCAATTGGGAAGAAGGCTGGTATCTCTGGACGTCAACCACCATACATGGCCTTGCACATCAACTCAACACGATGCCTCAAACTTTAAAGCAGCAACAAGACCGACAACAGCGTCTTGAGAAGATGCAAGACATTTGGACAGAGTGGGAGAATTACTTGCGCTCAAATCCTGGTGGTCCAGCACCTGGTCCTAATGGCGAACCTCACATATTCTGGGGTCCCCGGCCACCCATGCGGCCTTTCCCTCTAGAGCCGTGCGTTGGTTCACTCCTCTCTTCTGGCTATGTTGACTCAGTTCCGACAAATAGTGATGCATCCATGATACTTCCCTTCCCTCCATCAACACTTCCTTTTGCCTCACAAATTTCCAAGTTCATTGAACCATCCAAACGGGTGTTGGCAATTACCCAGAACTCTATTGCCTCTGGAGAACAACTAGAATTTGCCAAACGAGTTTGGGCTAAGGCATGGACGGATGCTCCCTACACTATGGTTGGCAGGACTTTTGATAAGGCGAAAGAAATTTGGAAGAAGAAGCCAACTCAGGATGATGATGACGAAAAGAATGCTGAGAAATAGAGTATACTCGCCCGATTTCGCAATGGAATGTTAGAAGAGCATACTCATCCTACGTTACACCTCTGAGTTCTTTGGGACTTTATTCTACACTAAACCGATACCATTCTTTCAATCCGGGCCCAAGAGAGAGAGAACCATTTCTAACAATGATATATGTGGATCTTAATTGCAATAACTTTGACATGTTGGTCTCAAAGAGGTGTTTCCTAATCCGCAATGCTAAATGTTGGTTGTGCTACAGTACACGATTGTATGGGTCTTATACACGAATGACGTGAGACATTTTCCCCGACTTATCCGCCTAAGCGCAATCCGAAGGAACACTGGTGTCATCAGTGTAGTTGGCAGCGTTCGGCCCAAGACCTCTGGAGGCAAAGCTAAACATAATTTGTGAGTTCAGCCGAGTCCCGGAGTAATCACGAAAAGAACACTTACGCTTTCCAGAGCACGCACTTGTTGGCACCAGCGTACCTGTTGGCGTCAGCCTGGATCCAGGCGGTGCGAGCAGTGAGGAATGTGGGATTGCAAGGTTGGAGAAGGAGGGCATCGAGGAACAAGTGGAGGAAGACGATATTGCCTTCAGTGCCAGTGGGGTTCGTCTTGGCGGTCGAAGAAAAGCCGTGTGCAGTGACAAGGGCAGCGTAAACGTTGTGGAGGATATTGGCCCAGATTTCACCAATGTCGTGAACTTCGTTTTGGGTCTTGACAGTGGCATAAGTGTAGGGGTTGGTGGTCTTGCTTGTCGAGTAGGGATGGGAGCGGATACCGGCGGCGTCGTCTATAGTAGGATTAGAAAAATAGACGAGACCAAACATGATAATATAGCTCACTGATGACATACTGGCCCAAAACGAAGTCGGCAGTGGTTGTGCCGTTCTGGTGGTTCCAGTCGGCCATGGCTATCGAACGAACCAAGAGTGGGCAAACATTCGACGCAAAGGAGGGGGGAAATACATACCATCACTCCAACCTTCACCCATACCACCAGCTTCAGTAGTCTGGAGGCAACGCCCAGTTCCACCACCAGTCATGCTAATGGCAGTTGAGACGGAGCCTAGACTTATGGTTTTGAAATCTTACCGGTTAGTAATACCATGAGTCATCTCATGAATGACCTACGAGCATCCGATAAGGAAAGACTGTAGATAAAAACAAAAGCACTGAACCCACAATATCATTCTCGAGCGCTCCATCACGTTTCGGGGAGGTAAGGTCCCAGAGGTACTGCGATGAGGTTAGAAAAAAAAAAGCGGTGTCACTTCAAAATATAACTCACCATCCTCATCTGACCGCTCTGACCGTCAGCTGGAGTAGCGAAGTTAGCACTAAAGAAAAGTCAGTTTTCCCTTGGCAGCAACATGCCTCCCTCAATTGCTCACTTGTCAGTTCCTCCGCTGTGGGATCGTCAGAATAAGAAATGATAAGTCACAAAAAAAGAACGTACGTGTCCTGAACGGAGACAAGAACGCGATCGTTGGCCGAACCACCTTTACCGTTGTTGTTGGTCTGGAAGTTGAAGGTAGATTCGGTGAAGCCGTAACGGTAGGCATAGTCGTCTAATCTCGTTTAACCTCTCTGAGGAACAAAATATTGAGGATAAGAGTCTTACGAATCGTGTTAACAATGTAGAAAGCGTTGACACGGGCAGCGTCCTTGTTGGCAGAGGTGGTAGGAGCAGAAGAAGGGTCCTGGGTATAGATGAAGTTAAGACCAGTGGAGCTCTGGGATGAGGTTCCAGATGTGGTGCTAATGTAAGTGATCACATTATTACCAGCAGTCGTAGTCGTATTGGTGGTTCCAGTAGAGTGCCAGCCAAAGGGGGAAGAAGTAGTGTCCTGGGGGTCCGTAAGGGTCTCAAATCCTTCAGTGAGAACTTCTTTGGTAATAGGGAGAACACGGTACTGGCAGATTTATATCAATAAAATTCAAGGAAAAAGGCGCTTGGTAACATACAGAAGCCTGAGCAACAAAGTCAGTAACCTGGAGCACTTCGCCTGAGTGAGCATCGACGAAAGCCTCAACCCAAAGATCGGTAGCATCATTCTGGATTTGAACGACTAAACAACCTGTAAGGACTATTGCCCATACATTGGAAGGATATACATACCATGAGCCAGAGCTGCCGAACCATCGGCCTTGACGACGTATTCGACGGTGGCAGGCCACTGGTTATAGGTGCCTTCCAACTGCTTCTCAGCAGTAGAAATGGCATCCTTAAGAGCAACGGAAGGGGTAGAAGAAGCGATATTCTTGGGTGTGACAAAGGAAGAGCCAAACGAAGTAACCTTGTCGTCATGGCTGAAAGCGACGTTGGCAACAGCATTGGCGAAAGGAATGCCATTCTAATTTTTGAAAACGATATCACATCAATTATATGCAGGTGAATGATAGGGAGAGTATACTGACTGCAGTCTGCTTGACGAAGGCAACCTTTGAGACATCGGCTTCGGCACCCTTGTTGAATTGCACGTCATCTTGAGAGATGCCGAGCTTCTCAGCAACGAAGGAGGTGGCAGCGTCCTTCAAGTCTTCAGCGGCACGCTTCATCAAGGGGTGAGCAACACCCTCTCCATAAGTCTGAGAAAAAGGGCAATGAGTCAAGAAGAAAGTGACCTATACCGAGGAAAGAAATGAACCTCAAGGGTAGACTCGGGGTGATATGCTTCCAACTGAAGCCCGCGACCCAATACATGGGAGCGACGGGAAGAAAGCTTACTGCTCGAGGGCCACGGTGCAGCAAACGAGGTGGAGGCAAAGGCAATAGCCAAGTAGACGGCGGTGAAGAACTTCATCGTGGTCGTTGCCGGATGGTGCTCGAAAAGCTAGGCCGGAGTGGAGAGGGGTGCTGGGAGGGGACTCGTGAAAGTGCCTGAGGTACTGGCTAGCCGGAGCTGAGCTTTTATACCAAGAAACTAGAGGTTGCGAGATGCTGATAGCTAGAATACTATGGACCATGCACGATAAGGTCCCAGAACAGCCAGGAATCTTGTTAGAAAGCATGGTGCATGAGTACTCGGGATCAAATTCAAGGAATATCATGCGGGGAAGAAGGGAAGAAGTACCGAAGCGCCCACCTCGGAGGTTCAACCTTCGATGGCAAAGTACTCTGACAACACCGGGCCGTGAGATGCATGTGGCCATTGTTCAGCATCTGTTCATAGGAGAACTTGGAGGACTTGGAGTAAAAGGACTGACTAAAACTGGTGGGGCGGAATAATAGTGATAATAGCGAGCCATGTGGTCTTTCTGGACCATCAAGAAGATAAAATAACCAGGGAGGATTCGAAGCCAAGAAAGAGCCGACAAACTGACGGAGGACATCCGAAGCAGTGCGAGCCCAGAAGAAGAAGAACGCGTGTGCGATGAACTCTCCTCCGGACTCGTTCTGAGAAAGCGAAAGTTGTGACAGACTCGAGTCCTTTCATTATTATTGACGGCTCTCACTCGTCGTGTGACATTGGACCTTGCTTTGCACGACCTAAAAGAAGACCATATAGCACAATCTGCACATCGTCAGCTCTCTTTCTTTCTTTGCAGTTGATGGGATGAGCGATGGTGACCGTGTGGGTCGGTCGACATTCAGCCCTTGCATGCTGAGTAAGAATAAAAGAAAGAGCTCTAGTTACGCCCGCCATTGTTGTTTCCTTTTTTTACTGGCCCAAGAACTAGGAAGTGCCAAGCCAAAGATGAGTTAAGGAATATATGTCGTTAACCAGAAGATGACTTGTGCAGTCCACGTAGAAGAAAGGTGGAGGAGATACTAGTTGTTGGATGATAGAAAGCATACGACATATGGTCAAAAGTGACGCAAACAATGTGAAGGGCCATCTATCAAGCGGGGAGGCCATGCGTAACACAAGGGGAAGTACCAGCGTGGACAGAAGAGACATGGAGGCATTACAAAAACAGATACATGCACGCTCAGCCGAGTTTACTTGCAGATTTCTTGAGCCGTCGGGGACCGTCCAATCCGAGACCGACGTTAGTTCTCTGATAGTACATGCTACGAGGTGTATCCGGGAAAGAAAAAAAAAACTTACCACAAATACAACATATATGCAGGAAAGAAGCCTACAACCACCAGCGCTTGACAATTGCAATCTCTACCATGCCACCATCCTGTTAATTCTCAAATGGGGGTGCAAGGCTTGCAAACCTACCTACGGTTGGTTCATATCATTTTTAGCGGGCTGCTTTACCGATCCAATATTTGTAGAGAGCATCGTCGCACACTCGCAGAGCAAATCGAGCTTGGGCCACAGCCGGACATCGTAGCTCGATTTGTAGTGGATGCTTGGTCGTAAGGCTTCCTAGTTTAATCTTGTCATTGGTTTGACTCGTTATAATACTAGGTTTATCTTCTACATCCAGCTCAATGGAGGACTTCCTTGGGTTTATGGTGGAGTGCGCTCATCAATGTCTTTTCTCCACTATCACTAATCCCATCTCAACTTCAAGGAATACACTCGATTTGGCGAATTAGTCACTTCCACCGTCCGTGCGTGGCTTGATGTCGGTATCGAACTACATTTTGTATTCGATGGCCCCGACACACCTCTCAAATTCACAACTATCGTTGATCGTTTGACAAAATCTGTTGTCACTCCTAGCCAACTCTTCTTCCGAACATCTACCGTTTCGAGATCTCAGCCTCGATTTCTGCACGAAAACCACATTCTGCCCCCCCTCTCCTTTGATGCCTGCGTCGCTGTCTTATATTCTTTGGACTCAGATCGTGTGCATGTTTACTTTGCAGACGAAGAGGGTGACCCCTTTGCCGTCGAATTGGCTGGGCAGATCGGGGGATATGTTGTTGGAGCAGACTCTGACTTCGTCATCTTGAACCATGATGGATATCGTGGTTCTGTACCTTTGGATGAGATGGTTTGGCTTTCAGCTGCACTAGGGCCTACTCCAGGGCCTACCCCGGAAGACCAAGACTATGATGGTTTCCAACAAGTCATGAAAGGCAAGATCAAAGGACGCGCGTCCTTGAGATCCACATCTGGGAGTGCAATACCTCCACTTGGGCAAGAGGACCTGATTTTGTCTTTCTCAGTTTACACACCATCCCGGTTGGCTGCCGAAATACAACTTCCTCTTTCCCTGCTCCCTCTTCTCGGAGCATTGCTTGGGAATGATTATTCCAAACAATCAGGTCGTCTTATTCCACAGAAACTTTTTTTCGACCACAACTCCACACCTACGCAACGAATAAAGCGAGTTTCAAATATCATCCAATCTTTCCTCACATCTGCACAAAAGCAAAAAAACACCAAACCCCTCAATAGTGTAATCGAGCTCATCGAACTAACCGTCAATGCCCTTCTGTCTCGTCGTCCCACGGTTTATGCGACCGGAGAAATAGATCAACTAGTGGACAAAATTGTTGAAAGTACACTCAAGTATACCATTCCCACCACAGAAACGGATTTTACTCCTACCGAGGTCTGCAAGCTCCATCCCCCGGATGCTTGTAAACTCCTTCCTCTTCTCTCACGTAACGTTACTGTGGAGATGGCCAGAGAGACCCTTGTTCTTGGTGATGACTCTTTAACAGACAAAGAAGTTCTTCGGGCTCGTTGCCTTTCAGCTTATCGCTCAGGCAATCTCTCACCCCAATTGCTCGATACCCTTGCTACATCGACTTTCTGGCCGTATTTGTTTTTGGAGAATCCGGACGTTGAATCAACCGCTGTGACTTTTGGTCGCCATCTCCGCCAATGGTCCTATGCCATTCTCGACAATGCTCTTGGTCTTTCAGAAGATCACCCACCCGAGTCGCCAGAAGCGAGTTTGCAGAATGTTGACAGCGAAGATGAATTAGTTGATGTCATATCTGATTCAGAGGCGGAATATGAGCCATCTTCGCCCTCTCCGATATCTCCAACGTCTCCTATCTCGCCAATGTCGGAAGAAGAGACTGGCCGCATACCCATTGACTCTTTGAATGGAGCTCTCCAACAAATCCATCTACCAATTAGACAACCAAAAGCGGCTGAGCCTCGAAGAGTGTCTGTACTTGAACATGTTCGACGAGGCACTCGGATTGCCCCTGAAAGTGTCTCAGTACCTTTGCTTCAAGAAATACTTTCACCAATGCTGCCATACCTCCCCGAAGAGCTGAAAGATACTCCTTTGCTTCTCCTCGAACCCGATCTTCGGCTTACAGTATTCCTTCGAATCCTGGAGTCCGACAAACCCATTGTGAGGGCTCTTCCTCCTCAATATCTGCTTCTCTCTCTTGCTCTCCGATGGGTTCTCCAGACTTTGGGGCAGAGAGCAACAGTGTCAGATAGCAGAGAGCGACAGAAGGAGAGATGGACTAGAATGGAACTTCGCTGCTTTCTTGCTACTTTTCTTGATGAAGACTCTGATTCTTCAGACGAAGAATCAGAGTCCGATGCGAAACCACCGCCGCCAGAACTTGTTAATAGGCATGTTCATCTCGTTGCTCAATTTTCTAGTGCGATAGAGGCCGTTCGGTTGCTCGCTCAAGCGCTCCAACTCAACGACCGCGTTCCTTCCCCTGTTCTCGACTTCTCCGGGGTGCGATGTCACCAGTATCTCACACGCGCCGAGTCATTACCGGACGACGAGAGACTGGAAAAACTGTTCAGAGCCACCTCGAATGGTCTCGAAGAGTCATTTGGAGAGGAGTTGCATAGAAAGAAAGGGAAGAAACGAGCGGTGACCGGATCTTCTCCCAAGAATGGAGAGAAAGGAAAGCACAATGGTGGCTTATTCGCCTTTCTTGGCGATGCGAATGTGACAATTTAGTTATGGAACCTTAATCTGAATTTGAAAATGTTGTGCATATTAATACTTGTTACTTTGTGACAAACGAACTAGGAGCAGGAGGTTCTTATAGCTTCGGGTCTTTCGTGGGGGTAATGTACTGCCCTGGTGAGATGAGTCACCCCAAAAAGAGAAGAGCGCTAGTAGATGTTCATTCTTCCAGCCGCAGTTCGCGGAGAGGCGGGGTAACGACTGCTGGTGTGACACAGTTCACAGCAGTTGTTTTTGGGCGGCGTGGAAACTACACCATATTTCTTGATAGCAATAACCACACTGCCTTGTAAGTTAGAGGATATAAGGAAATTTTGCGGTCAACGTGAGATTAATCCCCTTGTTAGCTTTATCCATGTCTACCCACCGTGTTGGCCCAGCAGACCTCATCATCTACCGTTTGGCACACAAACTTGTATATGTGAAACCACCAGCAACATACGAGGTTCTACCAATGCCATTCTCTTGCAGAGCCATTTATTCACACGAAAACTCATCAGGAAGCTCTCACTCTTGCACAGACAGAGTTTAGTGAGGAACTTGGCACAGTGGATAGCAGTCGCATTCGATTTTTCATTGTTGCTGGCCAAAGTCAGTATGGGGAGAGTCCAAGAGTGGTGAGAATATCTGAAGGAGCCTGGCCAAGTGCCCGTTGCGAGAATGCACCGCGGAGAAATCGTGGATTTGGAATTGAGACCAGATCCAAACCAAATTGTAGAAAAGAGAGCCTCGATTTCTCTGGAGTTACCTCCACGGCCACGACGAGAGGGAGTACCGGGACCTACAGGGCCACGACCGGGTCTAGCTAGCTCGAAGAAAAAGTTCTCAGGTCAATGCAAGTAATCGGAAATGGTTTGGGCTGAAGTAGATAGTGGTGTTCAAGCGTTATACCCCCCTTCCAAGACCATTTTTTGTAGAATCCATCCATAATACTAAGAATATGCCCTCTCAACACATTACTTACTGTATCAAAAGAGCACAAACTATGTCATTTGTTATTTCAAGAGAGATGAAAAGTAGTATGAAACAGCGCAGTCTATCTTCTAACCGCAATTTTTAAGTCCTCGAGTGCCGGAGCAAGGCTTTGCTACGGAACGTTGCGTTGTATTGGAGGAGATTGTTGATGTCTCGAACCCAATCGTCCTCTTTCCGGGTGGTACACCTTCAGATGAATACTCGCCATCTGGAGAATCAGATTCAATCGATGATCGGTTTATGCAAGGCACAGGGAAGGGTGATTGCTTGAATTTGAACGGATTCACCAGGGTGGAGGGTATGGGATGTCCTGCCATCCATAGAGATCCCAGCTGGGGACCGGCTCCGGTCGCCAATCTACGAACTATCAATAAGAGCAGGGGACCAAAAAGGAGCACTAACCCGTAGAGTGATAACTGAAGAGGAGGGAAGACTAGAGGGGCGGAAAGAGAGGCTTCGAGGGCAGATTGGAGTTAGCACCAGCGCAGACAGCGATGGATGCACAATCGGACCGCCTGCTGAAAGGGAATAAGCAGTAGACCCAGTTGGGGTCGAAACAATAAGCCCATCAGACTGTTCAAAAGACGTGGTTGAGAGCGAGAACATCGGAAATTGTGGAGAGCTACTTACTACAGCTTCAGTTAAGTGTTGTCCATCGACGAAAATATCAATGGTGTTTAAGTGGGGGCTCGCTCCGCGGTGAAGAGCTATTTCATTCATGACTTGCCATGCTAGAAAAGGGCGATTCAGCAGTTGGTGCGTAGGTGAAGAGCAGCCGTACAGTCACCGTCTTCGCCCTTCTTGTTCAAGGACTGATTATAGAAACTACATG